>JAQFXU010000109.1:0-90974 GCA_034693705.1 Spatulosminthurus flaviceps | reverse complement strand
ATCGTGGGGAGGGACGTACGGACGTACGGATGTACGGACAAGGCTATTTTATAAGGGGGCTGACGCCGCCCTAAAAATGGTGTCTATTGTCTATTAACTTGCTTTTACCCTCTTTAGGTACGATAAACGTTGTGTCTGCAGGTCCCAAGATGCGTGCGTAGTTTCCTACATTTCGAAGGCAATTCTGATATTCTCAAATATTCTGATTATCCATGCCTATTTTTTAGAATATTTCCCCCAATTTTGCATGCCTTCATATTTCGTACACTATATAATTATATATATATTTTTTCACTACATACTTAAATACACGTTCGCTTTACATTAACTTACCTAATAACGAGAGCTGCGATGGATGGCGGTGTTTTATTTGATCATGCTTCCCGTGTCCAACTTTTAGAAATAGTTGGCTTTTCAAAAAAAACTTGCATTTCCCTATTCCCTACATCATTTTCTCATTTTACAAATATCTCAAATCTAAGGTACAAATAACGAAATGAAAGACTTTAGGCAAAAGACTGGCTAACTTCAAATCGAATTTTGAGTTATATTTATTATTATTCAGGATACGGATACCGAGCCATAGGCTATTGACCAGTGAATCATTAAATGAAAACATTCTTATTATATTCTGCAGTTCTATGCTACCTTTTGGTTCGTACATATAACCACAATTATAAAGAATTATTTGCTCCATTGTATCTTGCCCCTGAATAGCCGATATGGATAGACGTATTGTATTCCAACTAAACCATTTGAGTGAATACTCGAAAATTCTTGGTTTTCTATGGAACCGGAATTTAAAATATAATATAAATTCAAAATATAGACCGAGGTTATGAGGAGTCTTCAAACCCCTAGAGGGAGTCTAAGAGGAAAAGGGAGCATACGTAGAGCCAAATACAAAAGGGATAAAGAACAATGGCTTTATTATAACCAACGGAAAAAAACAGTTGATAATGTCATTAAAGACAAGAATGACAAGGGCTGCACTATTCCTCTGGAGAAATTGTACCAAGAGTTTGCCAGCAGATGGGAAATTCCTAATGATAAAATGAGACCTGCATCAAATCCTGTAACTCCAGAGAGCAAAGAAAACTAGACGAAAAATTTGATTACAATATTACTGAAGAGGAAGTCGCTCATCAAATCTGTCGGTTGAATTCCCAAAGTGGTGCAGGTACAGATGGCATTCTACCTAGGTGGTTAAAAGCTACCAAAGGAGAATCCTCAAAGATTTTGGCCAAAACTCTTAAAATACAATTTTGTAATTACCAGCTTTTATGAGAGGTGAGATTTTATGAGTCTGAATAGACTACCCCACAACCCAAAAACTGTTGAAATTACCAATTATATTTATATTTGCTATAATTTTTAGTCCAGGGTACTGAGATGTGAGGCACAAAATGGCTCTTGTATTTAAAGGACAAATTATTATTTGTAATTTGAAGGTTGAAACCAGTCACAGGCCACAGGGAGGGTAGATGCTTTCAGCAAATTGTATTTACTCCTTCAAACCGAACGCATAACAAAAACGAGGGATTGCGTGTATTGGTATTTACTTACATATAATAAGCCGTAAGATATGATATAACGATGTAATTAAATTACTTTTTTGCCCAGGCCGTTCATTTGATGCGTTGTTGCAACGGGCACCCGGTTTTTAGCTTCAGTAAACTATTTTGAAATGCACATTTATTTTTCCTAGTATTGAAGTTACAGAACGCGCAGTTTAAGTTTAAAGTCTTTATCAATATTCTGAATTCTGATTTCTGATCTCTACGCTTACGCTACAGGCTTCTCGGCTTCTGCCCTCTACCATTATATTACCATCTTCTTTCCGATTTTTGCATTTTCAACTTTCAGGTCCAGTTCAATCACTTTATAACCTTTGACTTTGACCGTCAATTTGTTATCCATGCAAGTTGATTCCATGCAACATCATTAGAATTTCAAACCAATATTAATATTAATTAGTTTATTAATTGAATCATCCTAACCCGAAAGGCTCACCTTTTTTTCTATACCTGCGTTCTTAAGCTGTTCGAATCAGAGTTTTTGCGGACTTGGTGGCAGAAGCCATCCTTGTGATAAAAAATTCAAAATGTTCAATCAAAACTTGTTCCCCTCATTTCATAGCACAAAAGATTTCTTCGATGGAAGCCACAAACGACCGTTGGTTACCACAGATGATGATCGTATGACTAAATTGACAATATGGAAAGAATCTTTGACACCTCAAATGGCAAAGAAAGTACTACCCGCCGAGAGTAAAGTCAAGAAAATTTTGGACCGAACTCCACAAATTAGAAGACTGAGCTACATACCCAAGAGATTGTCTAGACTTGCTGGAATTGAGAAATACTTTGATGCTTCAACTGGTGGTCAAGTAATAAATCCAAGTTTTACTCAGGATAGGCTTTTTAAGAAGTTCCAAAATAAGTTTTTCTACTTGATTCCAAGAAATGTGACAGTGATTTACGGACCTTACCATTATTTAGGAATTTTGGATTACCGAACAGAACGATTGCATGGACTATTAGGTATTTTGAGCATGCGCTTGTTGTAAATATTTGTATATTAGAATGTGATTCCAATGGTAATGTTTGCAAAATTTACGCAGCTGCCTTAAAATTTGCTGGTGCCAATACATTTCTTCGTCCATCCAATCATATTAACCACGTCGCCCTTTGGTACCTGGAGAGAGAAATATTTAATTGCAGAATCACAGATTTGCATCATGGTGGCGACGGGGAATTAGATCCTTTAGCGTACGATGCTGCAATGGCCTTTAAAAACTTCTCCAAAAAAGTTTTACTCAATGTCCGTCATAAATATCACTTCGATAAGCAAAAAGGAAATTTATTCAATAAATGTCCTTGTCATGAGGACTATCCCGGAAGCCCCTTCCTAAGTGATGATGACGACTACGAAGAAGAGTTCCTCGGCGAAGGAGAATATATTGACCCATACTCTGAAATCACGGAGTTTAAAGGGGAAACTGATTCGGATGAAGAAATGTTTCGCGGAGGAAACATTCTACGTCGAATTTCACTACCAACCCACCTTCGTATAAAATTTGTTCCCCGAAAGGGGCATGAACAACCTGGCGAGGATTCTTCTTCTGAGCCATTTGATCCAGCAAACACGCAACCATGCAAGTCTCGCATTGATCAATTCATAAGTCAGCACAAATACACATTTTCAGATCCGAAGGTGAGAGGGTCAAGCAGTGCCCGGCAGGGGGCGTACGACCGCCACAAAATCTCGGAGTCATCAAAACAAATCTAGAGAAAGTTACCACAAATACCAAAATTATGTATGAAAAAATATTTTATTACTTTTTCAACAACGTACAATGACATGCAGTAAATCAAATAAATTCTACATCTACAGCTACTTTTTTCACTAAAAGCATGAAATTTATGAAAAGTCAAAGAAATTCCCTTACCAGAACTATTCGAGAAAAACCAATAATTTTTTTGCACCGTACCGGATGAAAATCATGACAATTTTTAAATTCTTTGAAATGTTGGACATCAACATAGCCATGAAGGTTAATGCCACAGTAACTTATTTGTACTCATAGATAAATTGTTTGCGAAACAAACTATAGTCTGAAGTCTCAAGATTATTGAATGGGTGCAACAATTTTTTTGAATTTTTAAATGCAATATTCCCACCATAGATTATTAATGAATTAATGACATTTGGCATACTTTTTGGAAGTTTTAACATTCCTTCATCCATACGGCTTTTGTCGTGTCGTAGCATAGCGTTTAATTTAGGGTAGCATAATAAATAGTTAAGGGTAGCAAAAACCCTTCAAAAATTACCAAAAATTTCATTGATTTTGAACACTCAAATAAACGTCGAATATACACAACCTACTAAGAGGTCACGTGTAATTTTTAAGGAGAACGAGGTATTTAACAGTTACTCTTAAACACACCATTTGATATCAGTTAATTATGTGCGATCTTAAACAAAATTAAATTACTTTATGGAATTATGCGCTAAATCGGCAGGAACAGTTTTTTACAGAAAATTTCATGTTGCCCTTTCTTAACGTTTTCCACATGGTAAAGCAATAATCTTTTATTATTATATTTCTATACTTAATACCTATGCAAACATTTTTGTACGACTAACCTTCTGTAGGTCTAGATACTTGCAAAACCGTTCCGAAAAATAATTACATGTAACAGTAATTTCTAGATTAAAGAAATACGTTTCTTTTACTAATCCAACTTTAGTAAAAGTTGGTGTGAGCGAAGAAAATAATCTACAGACACTTAGAGTTATGTGAAATGATTACAGAAAGTGTAAAAACATTTTGCAAGATTAAACACGTTTGAGAATTGAGAATTGAATGCAAGGGAAAAAATACATTGGCAATTGCAAAAATGGGATATGGTGTTTTTATTAGTTTTGGGAGTGCGGATGATACTTGAGGTAAAGGATGGACACATCCAAACGTCAAAAATGCAACCGCTCACGTTCCATCAATCAGCAAAAAGGACCACCTGTGTTTCAAGCTCAGGACACTTGCATACCGACCAACAGCTCCAAAAAACCCGGAAAATTAAATAGGAATAAAAGACGCAGGGGTACATGTACGGAATTATGTGTTGGACTTGATTTCCCTCAAATCTGGACAGATTTCCGCAACAATAATACCCTTTGTGACGGCAAGTTGAAAGCATCTGATGGAGAGGTATTTTGGCAAAAATAACGTAAGTAAAAAACCCTTGTCTTATAAACAATTAAAGGTATTTGCTATTCCAGGAACTACCAGTCCATGTTGCATTGGTATGTGCAGGAAGTCCGAAGCTAAAAAATTTATTTTTGACCGCAAGTAGACGAGGCCAGGGAAACAACTTGGTACTCCCCGACGTGACATCAGACGCTCTGAAAACTTTTATTGATTTTGTGTATACGGGGGAGTGCAAAATAACTCAGGAAAATGTTCGACAAATCCTACCATTTGCTGAAAACTTTAATGTCCCTTTTCTGCTGCAACAATGCGCTGCATTTTTAATCAAAGAAATCAATACGGACAATTGCATCAAAATATTTAAAACCGCCAAAACTTACTTCTGTCCAGAATTGGTCCAAAAAGCTCGACTATTTCTACTTTACAACTTCAAGGAAATTGTGGAAACTCCCGCATTTTGTGAATTATCATTTGAGGAGCTAGAGGATATACTAAGAGATGATCTTCTAAATATTCGCTCAGAAGAAATGGTCTTCATTGCCGTTCGGAAATGGGTGGAAGTCGAACCAGAACATCGTGCCAGCCGAGTTATCGAACTTTTACAGACTATTCGGTTCGGCCTCATGAGTTATCGTTTCTTTACAACCGTAGTGCTTCAGTGGCAGTTTGTGGCTAATAACATTGTACGCCTTAAACGTAGTTCCATACCCTGCCGGTACTTTATATCGATGCTTTTTAATCATCCAGTTATTCAAAGAGACAAATAACATATCTCCTTGCAGGCAGCCCAGAATGCTCTTTATGAAGCGTCTATTTTTCTGGCTCAAATGGATTCTCGGAATGGAACGGAAGTTGATCTCAATGATCCACTAGCAAGACCACGTGTACCACATGAGATTGTTTTCTGCATTGGGGGCTGGAGTGCTGGAAGTCCAACTAGTTTTGTCGAAACCTATGATTCCAGGTAAAAATTGTCATAAATAAATAGATAAGTTTATGTCAATTTTTCGTACGCTGTAAAACATTTTGTGAGGATACTTTAAGGCAGGATAGCTCTAAAAAAGTGTAATGCTTTCCGAATTGCTACATAGAGCTGATCGTTGGTTCATAACCAATTCGGCAGATGTGAATCCCAGAGCCTATCATGGTTTAGTATCACTTGGGAGCTTGATTTATATGATCGGAGGATTCGATGGGCACGACCATTTCAACACTGTCAGATGTTATGACACAGCCACCCGCTTATGGACGGAAAAAGCTTGTATGTATTACCCAAGATGCTACGTGTCTTGCTGCCTCTTAGGTACTACTAATGCTAATATTGTCTATATTCTCCCCTTTTTTACGCATAAGTATACTTTTTTAAATCGATCTTTTCTTTTAAAAATTTCTGAAAATTTAATTGTTGTTTTGTGTACCTCGAGATTAAATAGCATTTAACCACATATAGAATTCTTGCAGATGGATATATTTATGCTTTGGGAGGCTACAATGGCCGACTGAGAATGGCATCTGTAGAAAAGTATCATCCTAAAGAAAATCAATGGGAATTAGTGGCACCAATGAACCGTCAACGCTCTGATGCCAGTGCTTGTGCTCTCAATGGTAAATTATACGTTGCTGGAGGTTTTAACGGGCAGGAAGTACTAAACAGTGTGGAGATCTACGATCCGGCAGTTAGTTGAAATAATTACTCCCCAACAAATTCAATAATGAATACATACATTAAATGTACATGCTGCGTCAGTGGTAGCATCTGTAATTTTCGCAATTGCATGAAAACAGATACCAAAAGATGTTGCCAATATATTTGTAGGAAAATCAATGGACTTTTATTCACGCCATGAGAAGTGCCAGAAGTGGTGTGAGTTTAGTTCCTTATCATGGCTGTCTGTATGCAATAGGAGGGTTCAATGGCTTTACTCGACTTAACACTGCCGAAAAATATGATCCTCAAAATCCGGGTGAATGGGCATGCATAGCAGATATGTCCAGTCCAAGAAGTAACTTTGCTTCTGTAGTCGTCGACGATATGATTTTCGTGATTGGCGGATTTAATGGTAAATTCAGTAAAGTAATAAAACCTTTGAAAAAGATACAAGCTTTTAAAAAAGTCTCTCTCTTGAATTCTGTACTCACAGGAACGACGACGATACCATATGTCGAATGCTACGATGGTGATAATAATGAATGGTTTGATGCAGCTCACATGAACTTAAATCGTAGTGCATTGAATGCATGCGTAATGAGAGGATTAATTAATGGCCGTGAGTACTCATACTTATCTCGGGTGGAAGATCTGCTTGGCATAAATGCTGTCATTTGAGTCTTTTTTAAATAACATATTTACGGATGTGACAACCGGTTGGAATAATTTCCTGTATCAACAAAATCCCTTGTAAAATCCTATATCCCTTTCAAATCAAACCATCAGTCAAAATCTCTGTAAAAAGTGCGATTAACGCTGAACTTAACTTCTCATTATATACCCATTGAAAATCATTAGTATTTCAAATGTGGCCATAAATAAATTCAAAAATAAATTTCTTCGAGTTTCGAGTCAACAAACTTTATCGAGCTGGAGCTTACAATCACTTTTTTTCAATACCACATATCTCATTAACTGGCATATGCATATTATGACATATTCTATTTATGCACTCAAAACTTTTTTCTGCTTCCTCAACAAACCATGAGCGGCAAGTATAAGCAAGTAGATATAACTTCCACGCACACATTTTTCTGCAACTACTCCTTTATTTGTTCATACACATGGGGATCATCTTACATGAACTAAAAGCGAACTCGAGTCATCAGCTAATGCTTGACCCTTCGCTTCCATGTATTCATTATTATCAATGTCTCCACATTTTTTCAGCCTTCACACAACACTCTATTTCATACAATCTGTTTGTTTACATAGGCTTCTTCCTTTCATTCACTTCCATTACTTTAGGCCTGCTTTGCTTTTAGTCCCCATGAAATGAATCCCTTACATTAAGAGTTTAAGAGCCTGCTGTGCAAAGTAACAAGTTCTACACATAAAACTATTACAAATGTATCGTTACAGATCATAGAAGATTACAAGGCCTTGAAGCTCACGGAAGTTTACATCATACATATATTTTGCAAAAACCAAAGCCTTTTATACAGGACTTTTATATACTCACATCCCTAAACCTAAACTTGGCTTCAACAAAATAAAAACACAATAATAAATCTGCTTTAAACTTCACTATACCATTCACTTCCTTAAATCCCTCATACACAGCGGCTATAGTATAAAGCTTTCCACCCAGAAGCAATCAAACTAAAACATTAATACAATTTAATTTCTAACATATAAAGCCTAAATTTCTTCCTGTCTCCAGAGAATTAATTACCCACAATTAAATATTCATGTTCAAGTATACCTTGCTTGCCAAGGAGAAGAATAAATGGTCATAATATTTTTTCTTCAAATTGTCATCAAGTCTGTAGCCTTAAGACCACCGCTCATTAATAATGCAGGAGCGTAGCTTCTCTATTATTACATTCACTTCGGTACCTCACATAACGCGAAAAGCATTCGTATCAATTTGTCACTATCACTGTAAAGAGGCACATTCGTGGCTAAAGACATTAATTTCAGCATCCGTGTGTATACATCACTCTTGAACTTTCAGTATACACACTGGTACTTTAGTCATAGATGTAAACCATTACGATTCTAAAAAAAAGGGAGAAGAAATCCTAAAGAGAAATACCTTCAAGAATTTTTTCCTTCTTTATTTAGTACTTTATAAGCAAGGAAAAAGTTACTTGAAATCTGCAGCTGCGTGGGCTCGTATACATGTATGTATATTTAAAAGTGAGATGTTCCTTTTATTATTTCACCTCTCTCTCGTCTTCTTCAGGAGCTATAGAGATACCTCAAGGTGTACGTAAATTCTACATTCTATTATCCATACATACACAGCTCCTCACATATTCGTTGCAATAGTAAAAGGAGCTACAGACTGCAGAGAGCAAGGCAGATCTGTTGAGTTCATTCACGGCACATCTCTTGAGAAGCATTACCCAATTCCTGTCATTCTCAACAAGTCATTTGCGACTGAACCTTTTCAGTTGTAAGTCTCTATAATATACTTACGTGCTGGTCTTGAATTTTTTCAATATATATACACTTTAATATAAACTCACCTGATCATTTCCTTTTACATTCTTGCTCACTTTATACACGCATGTAGTATCATGTAGTTACACCTGGGAACGGTATACATGTATGCGAGAAGTTCAAAGTTGTTCTTGTTTGACTTTTTTGCATTTTCACATATGTAATATATATTTACAAAATTAATCAAAAAAGCGCACCTTCAATAAATAAGTAAGACAAGACCAAGTTATTTTATATGGAGTCGTATTTCCCTTTGACATTTACAATTGTTACAACTATGGCTAGAGTCATGGTTAGTGAAGAGAATAAACCATGTTTGTAACTACAATAATTATTTGGCCATTGGACTGCTCACAGTTATTCAGTTGACAATGTTAAGAATGTAAGTTCTTCTAAATATTTTCTTGTGGGTTGTTTTGTTGATGTTGTTTTTTGGTGCTCATGTATATATAAACAGCTATATATTTATTTATTACAGTCAGTTAAATAAAGATCAGTATATAGATAGAGGCTCGGTGAGCAGTGAATTTTTATGTGCTGGTGTTTGTTTGTGAGTGTAAATGTATTTTTGTATAATATCTGCAATTTGTGAATATTGTTTGTATAAATCAAAACAAAGCGACGGGAGTATACAGGAAATCTTGTCACGCTGCCACTATATATGGTCCGGCTTTATTTTCCCTGTTAATAGTAAGTTGACAGGCGGGTAAAGAATTTTGATGTTTTCCTGTGCTTGTAAATAATTTCCAATTTGAGTTTTTTGGATAGTGTTTCTTCGGATTTTGACAATTTTGTGGGGATATTTTACGGGCTTAGCTGTTTGAAGAAAAGATATTTGTAAATAATTTACGTGGCAATTGGCAAATAGATTTTGTGCAATTTAATGTTTGTTTTGAGGATGAAGTGAAATATTGTTATTTGTTTGTGATGTGGAAGTTTAGCAGTTGCAGGTTGCAGCTAAGCTGCTGTGTAAACTGTTGTATGCAGGTCTATTTTCGTATCAAGATAATTTATATTTATAGTTGGAAGGTTTGGCTTCCTCTTTTGGAAAAAAAGTGGGTGATGGAAGCTCATAGCAACGCAGGAGGGTTTTTGAGAAAAAGGTTGTGATGAGTTCGTGTTGATGAGAAACTGATACTTTGTTTTGAGATGACAAACCACTCTATATAGGTTTTTGTTGATTAATCTTATCAGTTGATTGATACAATAATTTATTTACTACTGTGCCCTGGTGGCAGTTGGAAATATGTATATGATATGTTAGGGATGATGTTTTGTAGGTGTGCTTTATAAATATATTTGTATTTTTGTTGATTTGTTGTAGATTCGTATGTAAATAATTCGGAATATTGTAGACATCAGTTTTATCCTAATCCGTTGTGGTTTAGTTTAATGAGTTGAGGATACAGAGGCTAAACAGGGTTTAAATATAACTTACAGTATAGGTGTGTATTTGTTTGAGGAAAAACCACATATTTATTAATTTTTAGTTGCATTTTTATATGTGTTACAGACACAGACAGACTCCTCGTTCCTAGTATATTTTACTGGTAGTTGACCACTGTTGTCATGTGTGACAGAATCCGTTGAAACTCCACAGGTGTGGTAGTTTTTCCATGTGTATTTTAAATGAGGGTTTAAATTTAGAATGGAAACTGTAAACTGAGGGTTATTTTAAGGACTGTGAATTTGATTTGTGAATAAGCTTTAGATTGTATATTATTTGCTTTGGTTCGGTTTACAGCATCAGAGTAACTACTTTCTTGAAAGGCATGTAGTGCATTGGGAGTGATATCGAATTTCCTGGTTTTCGGAGTTGATTGTATTTAGATTGTCTGTGTTGAGTAACGTCTTAGTGTTTTTTCTGGGTTTCTGTTTTTCACTGGTTTTTAAACAGTAATGGCTTGAAGGTTAGTTGGAATGCAGTGAAATAGTAAATTGTGAAATGTAATTTGTGTCTAGATCAGAGCGGTTTTATCAAAATAATTCATGAAGTTTTTGAACATTATGTTTTCGTAACAAAGTAACGATTGTTAACGTTAATGTTAATATGAACTTAAAAAATGCGTTGTGATGCACTGGTAGGTTTTGAATTTGAGATGATATTGCTACTGTCAAGTAAAGAAAAAAGTAGTATGTACGTATCTAGACAAATAGAATTATGAACTATTATTACACAAAATAGTAACGTGTACATAATAGAAACTGGGTGCTTGGTATTGCAAAGCACACTATTCAAGAAATTAATGTAATGCGTTTTATATTTGTTTGCAGATAAAACTGAAGAAAAATTGGCGGAATAAGCAAGTGTCTTGAAGCAAAGAGGAGGGACGGATAATGTCAAAAGCTTTGGTGTGTTGGTGGAGGAATGATTGAAGGACAACCACATTTGGTGGCCGTCGCATGTCATACTAATCTGCCTGTTTCGAATGCAAGAGAGTTAGGGGTACTCGATCTTGATTTTGCACCTGCTCATGTGTTACTTAAACGTGTTAAAATTCAGTCCATAATATACGACCACGTGAAAATTCTGTAATTGAAATAATGAATGCCATACCCTAATTTCTACAAAATTACAAATTTACTGCTGTGTAAGGAAAATGGAGGGGGAGACAAACGAAAGCTGTCAAGCTACTACTGCACAAGAAAGGCTCAGACTGATCAAGGAGGAACGGAGGAAGCAGCATGAGGAACGACTTGAAAGGTCCCCACTGTACACGGTCGGGCTATCAAACGACGAAAGTGACACTCTCAAGAGATTTAGTAAATACCGCCGTTCAGATCGAGGGCGATTAAGAAAGGAAGGTATTTGTTCACCAAAATTTACAACAGGCAGCTGTTATGCTTTCTTAAGTAACATTAAAGCACAGTTCAGACATTGCAATAATCGGCAATTCATTAACGCAGATTTTTGTATTAGTTCTAGAGACAGCACCCACACCTCGGTCTTTAGGATTAGAATTGGAACTAGAGGTTTCGAATACTTCAACCACAGCTTCAGGTGGTTCTGATGTCCCTCCGATGGTGGACTTGTCGAAAGAATGTCTTTGGAACGTATCGCCTTTGTATTCATCTCCAAGCACTTCCCCGGATACTCTATCAAGTGAAACTATGCCTCAAGATGTTCTCAAATCAAATGTTCCTTACAAACATGCCGAAACAGGCACATTCCGACCAAACTACAACCCTTCAATGCTCACATCATCATTATCATTAGATCAGAATAAAGGTGTTTTGAAAAAGCCATCAATTCCACCAATTCTTCGATCGGCCACTGAGCCAGCTCCCGCGACCCCGAATGATGATGAACACGTCTTAGTAAAAAAGCCATCTATCTTAAAAAGGAAGGATGATAGTTCTTACCCCGGAATTAGCTCTTCTAGTAGTAGTAGTGGTCCTTGTGCAAGTGTATCTTTTGGATTGCCGGAGTCGAAGTCCATGCTGACAAGAACTAAGAGTATAGACAGCAATCTAAGCGGCGATACTGAAACTGGTTACTGGTCGGGTGGAGAAAATGCGGGGGGTATTTTAAAGAACCGGCGTCAATTTTTGGATGGAGGTTAGCATTGTTGAAATTCTTAGAATTTGTTATTTTTTGAAATGTACAAATATCCTCGATACTCATCTAATTATTCACATTTTTTAACAAACACAGATCACTCTGATCAGTCATCAATCTTAAAATTGCGCCGGTCATCTTTAGGAAGTTCAATTCTCTCTACCGGATCGGAAGGAGGGCTTCAAAGCATTTTAAAACGGAAATTATCATATGACAGCTCGTACATTATGAAAGAAGCCAACAGTACAAACGAATACTCATTTTCAACGCACTCTTTACCTGCTTGCGGATGCTTGAGCCCAGAACCAAAGCCAATTTTGAAAAAGAAATGCAGTTCAGAAGATCTTGAAGAAGTAGAGCCGAAACCGATTCTCAAGCACAGAACTTCACGGGATTATCATGACATAAGTTTAGAAACTGAGAGAATAAAGCCTTGTTTAAAAAAATCGTCTTCGAAAAGTGCTGATGAAACTTTTCCTTCGCCTTCCGTAAGCTATTCGACTTCGTTTTCATCGAGTGTTTCTCCTAGTCACAGTACCGATGGGACTAGTATTTCTGGTGCAAATAAAAGTATTCTCAAAAAAGGTGGTATATTGAAGCACAAATGGCGTGAACCTTCCTCAATATCCAATTCGTCATCTTCAAGTGAAATAGATAATGTGCGTTCCGGTCATCCTCCTGAAAGGGAAGATCTTAGTTTTACATTATATCATCCGACCAGTGCTAAAGACTCTTCGTCAGATCTGCAAAGAGCTCGTCGCTCCTTTCGCAGCGAAAGTGATATCAATACCAATGAAAATCGCAACGTGACTGACTCGGATTGTAGAACAAGTGATGCGATACTTTCGCTTGACTCTCATCATCTTGAGCAAAGGTAAACAGCTCCGTATTATGTTAGAGGTGTAAGCTATTTAATAGTTATATTGCTAAAGACTCTATGTCGCGCTAGTTTCTCACGCACAAGACTACTTTTTGTATTAATTTTAGCTCTAACTCAATAATTAAGCCTCGAAAACATTTCCTGAATTTTTTTGTCTTCTACCAGTTGTCTACCAATTCAATCAAGTTCTCTCATGTGACTATTTATAGCTCGAGTATCTTCCATGTATATCCCAGTTCCCATCCATTGTATTTAATCCTTTTCTCAAGAATGGCTTTTCCTATTATCCATATATGTAGCTTCCAGCAAGTAAATGGATTGACATTTTTTCATGACAGCTTAAGCCTCCAAGATGTTTTTAAAGTCTTGAAGTTATTTCTTTTTTGTCGTAACTTGTCAAAGTCACTTCAGTTTTTTTTTAACATTCTGCAGATACCATTCACTGTTCTTCCTTAACTGAAAATATTCCCTGAGGTTGTTTCCAAGATATTTTAAACTTCAGTTTTTAAAAAAAATCAAGTATATGGCTTTATTTCACTTGCTCATAGTGACAGGGGTGTGCTTAAATGTTTTAGCTTGATTTATAGATGCCGTGTTTGATCCGTGTAACAAGCATTTTATCTTGTGAAGTAAACTTTTCTTCTTCGTGAGCCACTTATAATTGTTTGACAAAATGCATACCATCTGCATTTTGTTTTTAACTCAGCACATTACGACGTTCTTGTATCGTATTTGGCAAAACCAGTGTTTACTTACCATATTTGGACTCGTGGGTACAAAGCATGCTCCAAATAACGTGGTCGGCAAATATTGGTAGGTTTGAAGTAATGTCATGCTATTACTAAAACTGTTATTACTGTTTGTACCTCGCCATTTGGTGAATGAGATATGGTAAATTTTATAGTTTACAGCTTATGAAAGGTGGCACTCTGATATAGATGCAGCTCAAAACCTATTTTTAGAAGTAATGAATCAGTCTGCTGGCACCTGTATTTAGGAGTTACAAAGGCCTTTTTTCATAATTTTAGTTCAATTTTAGTTTTTTCATAATTGTTGACCCTGCAAGTATCTTTCAAAAATATTTCTAATTTCATTTGCATTTCATCATTCATTACTATAAATGGTCAAACCGGTAAATTACTGTAATTATTACACTAGATAAATTGATAAAAGTCAACAAAATGTGCACAAGGTTTTATCCTCAACAACCCAACCGATCTTTCAACGAAATCCACATCGAGGTGACGTCACTTTACTTGTCTGACGTATTAAAAAATTGAACGTTGTTATCGAACAGAATGCTTAGATTTTCGGTAATTTTTTATAATAATTTATTATTCTTGTTCAGCTGTCATTTTGCAAGGAAATGTCATTGTCGGCTAAATTGGCAGGCTAAGTAAACTATTCACACGTGGATTTTAAAAATGAGGAACAGATCTAATTACATGTGCACATGAAGTTCACGTACCCCAAAGTATTGTGTACATTGCTGACAATGAGCTGTGCTAATGTAAATTATAATTTTAGGCATTTGTGGCAATGTGATACATCAGCATATGAGACGTATTCTTTTGTTTCAACTGGCGTTTTTATGACTCGTTGATAAGCTTATCAGGACACTAAAATTCAGGAAGGGGAAATACTTGATATAATGTGCGCTGTGTATAAAATGTGCTTGGTATTTTTGTGGTTTAAATATTTTGAAGAGTATGAATTGTATGACAATTGTCGTACCGTCATGAAACAATGAACATGAGCATCAATGAGATGAATATTGGAAGATCGTGAAGGTTTGAGGGTTTGTAGCTAAAATAAACATACAACTTGGAACTTCGATAAATGTGCGGGAGTAATTTAATGTGTGCCTGGCATTTCCTATGGAAGCTATGCTGAAGGTCTAACCTATATAGTGTAGGCGCTCTAAGAATTTATTTATAAAAATGGTTTTGAATCTGTAAAGTCCTAGGAAATTATTTGTAATGACTTGGCATTGGAAGAGAAGTATGGTTGGATAATATCCAATATATCGTCGGCTAAATTAAAAAAGGGGCTATATTCGAGAAAGGCTTAAGGAAGAAAGTCACTTCTAAAGTGAAAGGGGATATTTCCTCTCCCAGTGCTACTGCTGCCCAATGCACTTCCATAGACTTGGCTCTTTTGAAAACTAACTAACAGTCTGTTAGACTCTCTTTGCACTTTGTCGTCGCGGAGATATCTTCTTTTTGACTTTAGTCGATGATATGAAGTTCCCTATATAATGTTGCACGTTTGAAGAAGTGGTGAAACCTTGAATGAACTCGTCTGTTGAACTAAAACAGAAGCAAGTTTTTAAACTTAATCCAAATAGATTTGAATATGTATGTTTTCAAGTACAGGAGTCATTATGGTGGAGGAAGTCTGTGTGTATAGGATCGTAACTACAAGGAACAAGTGCTTGCGTTGTGGAACTTTGTAGTAACAGTAAAATTCATGTGCATATGTAAACATACAAGGAAAACGAAATTGTGACGGTATACATAGATGAGCATAGAAGGAAAGCGAAATTTCCTTGGTATGAATCCTGTATAGCATATTTATGCTATCTAGAGTGGATGCACACAGCTTAGACCGAAATTAGATGTAACCCATTTTATTTTTGTTCTTTCGTTTTGGGTTTCCCTTTGAGAAGGTCTGACGACACCACTGTTGAGAATGGTCTTGCTTCTCACGACTTCGAGCGGCACCATCAACCTCAGCCCGCAAGAGACTTTACTGGAAGGAGTAACAACAGTAGCACGAAGACAACTTCCGTTGGTATATCTCAAGGAGGAAGCCCTGGTGAAGACATTCAAATCGCTGCATCATTTTTTGAACCCAGGAAAAAAAATTTGCTAAGAAAATTTTTTTTGGAGTCGAAGAGCACCAGTAACGACGAAGCTGGAGAGGAGCAGCCCAAATTAAATTTTTGTTGGAGACGAAATTCTATTGGTAGCACCACGTCTAGAACTTTTCCTAGCTTTAGCACATCTCCTACTCTTTGTACTGCTCCTATAGCCAGAAATTGGTGCAGTAACAAAGTCGATGAATTTATCTGTGACCCTACAGCCGAACCACGAACTAGTAAGCTAAAGCATTGTAATGTTTCTCCTGATGTTGGGGACAGTGTAAGTGAGACTAATAATCATAATCATCTGACGGGAACTGCTGCTACTGGGAATAGAAATGAAGTAAATGCAATGGGTTCAAAAATTGAACAAACTGACAGCCAAGAAGACATTATAATGAGCCTGAGTGTTGCCGAAAAGAGATCATTATTTATGCAATTGGAGAACGAGCGAAAGAGTGAAGCTAGAGAATTTCGTAAACGAGGCTGTGGAGGTATTGGCTCTGTGCGAGGTAAAAGATACACTACACAGCCTGTCACGACTGATGAAGTAGAAAAAGCCGCAAAGATGATGGTACAAAATGAAGAACCTGTGTCTCGTGGTACAAAAATGGGAGCAACAACATTCTCAGATGCTCTGCAAGGAGTAAAAAATGACAAGCCCTTTGAAAGTGATAAAAGGCACCGTGAAGCTGATGACTTGATGTCATCATTAGACTCAAAATCTTTTTGTGAAAAAATCAATTTGAACCGTGATAGTCGTCCACTGATTTCACACAAATCAGTGGACACTTGTAGCACTTCAAGTGCTAGTGTCAATGACCACCGCAAATGGGAAGGTGATGAATGTTCTGATGCTGGTGATGGTGTATCCGCTTCAAAATATAGACTTCAGTCAACGGAAACAGTCGGACCTCATTTGACTTCTAAGCCGCCCTCAGGAGGTAAGAATCCAATAATTTACCTTAAAATTCTTTCCTTGATTAGCTCGAAAACAATCAGAAGATATATGTATTACTTACATTTTGATTCGACATTACATTACTTACTACTGCAATATTATTTTCGGTCTACCTGTTAAGTTACGTAACTGATTTGTAATTACTATTATTCTCTGTACAACAATATTTTCCGACAGCTTTGGGTTACTATTTTTCCGCAAAAATACTATAATCGCATGATATGCTTTAACTTTTTTATGAACGCAGATTATTTAAATAAATAATCTGCGTTCAGAAACTTTATGACTTATGCCTTGTGTTGGTCAATTGCCGTGTAAGGGAGTTGAAGTGCTTGAATCTATCTTTTTTCGGAGGTGTATATAAATATAACATGCAATCTTGCATTTGAACTTTGTATAGTTGGCGTATCTCGTATACTAGTTAAGCACAGGAAAGTACGTACTAAATTCTGGCCTTTATTCCAAATGACTCATATTCCGATTTCCGACTATCTAGCTGTTTTGCTGTTTAATTCATTCCCTAGCTCTTTTTAAATAAATATTATGGTAGCATCGATTGGCTTTGAACTTTACTGTTCATAAAGGAAAACTAACTACTTCTGAGTGAGCTATAAAAGAGTAATACATCCTTGAAATCTCCCCTAGATCATTTCATTTTTATCAAATTTTTACCATCCCCAATTTTCCTTGAGTATTAAAATGTCCACTAACATAACAATGTTTTAAACTTGAAATTTCTTCCACATTTTTTCGTGGTTTCTGTTGCGTGCAATGACATGTGTACTGTACCTACGATTTGAGTGGTAAAAACGTTGCATGATGCTTTATTGTTGCGTGTAGCTGCGTTTAGTAGAAGTCGAAATCACTCTTCAAGGGATTCGTTCGTTGCCCAGCTGAATCGAATTACGGACGGTGTAAATACGCGAGTCGAAAGTGAATTTGGAACCAGTACAAATTTAAGTAGAAGTAGAACCCTGGCACTAAGCAAATCCGCGGAAGTGGAACAAAAGGACGGAGACACGCCGAAGAGCTTAAGAGATAGAATCCGCATGTTTAATGTTATGGCTTCGGCATCCCAGTCTGAGTACAAAGCTGCATCCAGGAAGACGGTGACGTCCAAGCGTTTCAACACTCAACCAGTCGTTTATGCAGCCAGGCGCCTCTTTGAAGAATGTAAATTCTTTTCAAGTTTTCTTGTACTTTATCTAATGTTTGTGAGTAAATTAATCCTGCTTTCAAAAACGGGGGCTTTAAAGTCAAAATATTAGTTTTCTCTCAGCTGCTTTGGCTTCTGTAGATCTGATATATGGCATTTAGTAGATGCTATACAGTTGATTAGCGTCCAATTGAAGTGCCAACTTGATGTAGCAACTACTTTTGACCACCTTGAAACCATGCGCTAGCATTATTATATCTAGATAATGCAGAGTATGTACAGATAATGGTAATAAACCAAGTATTTTCGTTTAATTTTTTAAGTTACCAGGTTACCAGAGGTTAAACCAAAAGTTGGTCAGTAAAATTGAACGCTTTCGCTACGATTCTTTTCTGTGTTGTAACCTGTTACGTTGATGCAGAGCTGTTTGAATTCGTAAGTCCTAATGACCCCCACAGTCTCTGAAAATTTGGCCAGCATCAAGAGTTTCAACCGGTTTAAGTCACTCCCGATTGAATTTAAAGTAGTCTTTAGTCTTCCCTTTGCAAGCAGTCCGTTTTTTTGTAAACTTCCGGACCGGTGTTCTCAGGGCAGGGTTAATCAACTAAAATGTCATTGATAGAGTAATACTTTTCCAGAAAATATCCCTGAAGTACATGCATAACTAACAAGCTGATATGTATATTCTTATTGAAGCAAATTGTGCAACGCAATTAATAAATTGCAAAGAATTATGTAATTTGCTTAGAATATCAAAATGTTAGAAATTACATTTAACGAATTTATGAGGTGAAAAGTTCAAAATTTCTCGAAAGGGAGAAATTCTGTGCAAACCAGCTCTTAAGTCAGCATATTTGTAGCTCTTCATTCATTCGAGTTTCTGCCAGTCAGTAATGTTATGGATTTTCTGCTTTGGATCATGCCTAAAAAGTCAGAGATGCTGAAATAATATGATGAAAGTATGGCCCGTAATGCTTTTGTATTAAATAATTTGCTCGGTCGTACATAATGTCTATTTTCAACATGAGCTGAAGATGTTAAGTATTAAATATATCGTGATTTCCTGTAGCTTTTACCAGTAATGTATTATGCATTTGCTGTAAAAATTTGGGTATGGATTGAGGTGCGGGCAAAGCTTTAATGTAAAAAACGTGTGTGATGAGCAGTGTTTTAGTTGCACTATCAGTGCGATACTATGCAGTACCATATATACAATTCTTATCCGATACTATGCAGTACCATATATACAATTCTTATCCGATACTATACAGTACGATATATATAATTCTTATACGATACTATACAGTACCATATATATAATTCTTATACGATACTATACAGTACCATATATACAATTCTTAGTCCCCAAGTTTCTTAGTTCCTGGATCGTTGATTAGAAATTTTAAAATAAATGTCAGGGACTAAAGAAAAAACCATTTTAGGTTGGCTGAGTACGCTACTTACCGTGTTCGGTCCGTAGAAAAGACTTGAAATTATTCAGATTCATTTACTTATTTACTGTGAGGCTTGTTTGGTATTACATAGTCAGAATCTTGGAACAACTCTGAAAATGAACTCCGTGTTTGTGATTTACCTCTACTTACTTCTATTCAATCTCGCTCTAACAATTAGCCTGAGTTGATTGCTGTGAATTTAAACTTGTAACTAATTCATTAAGAAGGCGTGTTTGTGCTTGTCTATGTACGTGTCAGAACTTTGAAAAAGCTACTTTTTACATTTGTTGCTACTGCATAAAAGTAAATACACCTTCTTTTGAAGTACTGAGAATAAAAATGTAAGTGAAAGAGGACACTTCCAATTAATAGAAATGATTGGAGATGATCTTCACGCACACGTTTAAACTGATTTGTAAAATTATAGTGCGATAACTAGGCAGAAATGTTTAAAATACACATAGGGAGGCGACTACAAAAGCGTTAAAATGAAACTTTTAAGTTTTTAACCTTTCTTTCATTTTGTTATAATTTATTGGGAGGGGGAAATGCTATATGTATGTATATATCAGTGGGAGTAAGGAAAGGGATGCTCATCGCTTATGATTTAGGAGGAGGATGCACGAAAGAAATCAAGATATTTAATTATTGTAGTGAATTGATTGCGCTCAGCTTTATTTTATGAACATGAATATGTTCACAGAATATAAGATTTGTAAAATCGTACTCAATTAAGCTTAGAAGTGAAGAAAGACGAGAGTATCAAATGAAGAAACCTGAGTATGTATAGGATAGAAGGATTATGTTAAGGATACTGATGACGAGTTAAGAGTTAACGGAAAAAAAGATAACTTATATAGTTTTGCATAGCTTAAATTGCATATTCATCGATGCAACTAAAATTTATTCCCTTTGTGAGGTTTTGCTTTTTCTTTGTATATAGCTAGGCCTGAGAGCATATATATGTATTCTCTTCAAGAGGAGTCTATATATTTATTGTACAGAACGAAGGTGTTAGAGGTATGTGAGTGTAATGGGTATAAGCATAAGCTGAACGTGTACTCACTGAGATAAGAGTTATTATTATTATTCGCACTGGCGATATTCATATCGATAATCTGGTGAATGAGTCTAACTTAAATAGCTCTGCAAGTCTTCCTAATCGATTAAAAAGCGTGCATACAGTCGCAATTATATTTTTCTTAGATGGAAATGGAGCTGCAACGAGTTTACCTATTCGCAGTAATAATGATGATGCTTCAAGCTGTACACATAAGAAAACAATGGTTTCCACTCCTTCATCTTCTTCTGGTGAGGATAACAAAAGCACGGTCAGGTATAAAGAAGGCCACTATGAGGACGAATCAGAGTGTAGCCAAACTTTGGGTGCTATATCCGCTGACTCTGTAATTCCGTGCTCAAGTCGAGATAAAGACGTCAATTCTGAAGAAGAGTTTGATCCTGACACAAGTTTTTCAGCTCGTAGTCCTAGCCCTAGCCCTGTAGAAATGCCTGAAAAAGTTTTAACTGGTTCGGATGATAGTTCATCATCATACGATGAAGCTAATTCAGAATTTTTGGATCCTGACACCTTATCTAAAGCTTACAGGTTAGTATTTATACCTTTTTTGTTATTTTTATTTTGTTTCGTTGTGGTACATCATACAGTAGTTACGATTTTTTGGCATCCTTCAAGTGTGTAACCAAATAGCCATAAATTACAAAACCAAATGTTTTTTTTAAAGCCTCACCTTACAGGGTTTTCCGGCATATTAGTTTCGGGAGTTTAGGTTATGCGTATTACCACTATTATTATTTTATTAGTTACAGTGTTACAGTTGGGGCTTTTCGTATTGTATTATTATAACTATCTTGGTTTATTGTTATAGTTAAAGCATGCTGTAGTGGGATGAATTATATGCTCAAAAAACTGAATGAGATGTATTTTCTGAATAACTACTGCATTGTAGAACCTTCGTTTTGAACTATATCGAGATTTTTGTGTTGGGAACAATTGGTACTTTTTTCTTGTGTGAAAGAAAGTCCTTGCCTGTTTATCTTATGATTTTATTATTAAGGCGGTTTCGCGTTTAATGCAAAGCGTGAGGTTTTATTCTAATAGAAGCTGAATCTGGTGTAGATCGTCTTTGGTATTTGCTCGAAGGTCACATTAAATTTTTTACTGCAAATTACTATCATTTTACACGAGAATAAATTACATAGTTCTTCAAAATAATTTTAAATGGACGTGTATACATATATGTACATTTGGCACTTGTAAACTGGAAGTCCTGCATTTTATTTACATGCTTGTATTAGGATATTTGTGTATTGTTCGACGTAATAATATATGCATTAGTTTATTTCTCTCTCTCATTGTCGTTGTATTTTGGTTGCAGTACCACCAGTGTATTGGTTGAATAGGGAACGTGAGGATTAATTAAATGTTTATGATTATAACGGCTTGTATAGTAAGTTATTTGTATGGTACAGAGCTAATGATGATTAATTCTATTATTTAAGTGAATCCTCTATGACTAGAATAGAATTGAAGAGTAGGGAAAACATCAAGTTCGTTCTTTTTAGAAAAAGTAATAAAGTTCACAAAACGTGGTAAGCATTTCTGTATTTCTGGTCACTACCTCTCCAATAGAGATATGTGTGCCATCCTTCTTTTTGAATGTTTAGAGTTTAATGTGTGGAAGATTTATTTACGTACTTACTATTTTTGAAGGATTTGATGGTCCTTCCTTGGTATTGTTTTGTGTGTGTGTGGAACATGGCTTTTTGCTTAAGCAGTCATGAATAACGACCGATATCCGGAACCAGCCCTACGTTGCTTTTTCATTGCTCATTTGATGATAAAGATAGCATTGAAGGTGTGTTTGTCAACTTTTTTTTAACAGTTATAAGGTTACGATTATAGCGGATTCAAGAGGTTGTCGTCATATTTATGCTACAGGTGATGAAGGTGTGAAGGGGTTTTCGTAATAGTAGCAACAAGTATGAGCATTATTCTAGTTTAATTTCTTGCTCTTAATTAAATTAATTACCATCGAGGCGACGGATCTAATAAGGAAGATAATAACTCGTCAGAACAATAATTATTTGCAGATGCATTTACGATGGTAATTATTATGACTTTCTTGAAAGAGTCAAGTTTTTATGCCCTCCATGCAAACTAAAAGTACTACGTACTACGTGCATACCACCTATAGATCATTCTATATTCTTTTTTTGAGAGACATGTAAAGGAAACAAAGTTTTTTGAATGCTTGGTTGAATCTTAATATTTTTTAGTTGTTATTACCATAGCTAAACGTAGATGGGTACATAAGCGAAGATAGTTGTAGCATGAGATGCTTTTTCAATTGATAATAAACGTGTACAGATACTTTACATGACATGCATCCTCTGCTTTATATTTACAAACACACATTGATGATTTTACGTCTTGAGATTTGTGTGTATGTTCTTACATGCATGCAGTGCGCATTACTACATACACTGCATTGACTTTACAAGAATTTACTTTGTGTACGCACTGAGGATGTATAGTCTTTACAATAATAAGGGCATGCATGAATATTTATTGCTAAAATGATCAAGACAAAAAGTATTTGGCGTGAAATGATTCTTTGTACCCTTTTGCCTTTTACTATGTGCACTTTAGTACTGACTGACGTTGTGTACACATGTCTACTTACTACATACAGATTTAATAATTTTACTTGGCTCTAAGTTAGCGTTATGCAGGGTTTAGCCTTTTCTTTTGGACGGTGCTCGTATAAATGTATTAGTAGAGGTAGAGATTAGATACATAATATGAGAGAGTGTATTTTTAAAGTACCACTATTGTGCCTTTTTGTATTGATGCAATTTCACATTATATGAGAGGTACGTGGTAAAAAGGGTGAGTGTGTGTAGGAGCACTGTAGAACATGTCCAACAGGGCCTGTAACTCTATTGTGTGTGAGTATATAGAAAAATAGTCATGTCTTCATTGTTTGGCCTGTAGTAAAGTCATCTTTGAACTGGATGGATTTAGAGAGATCAAGGCATATGATATGGGTGGGATAGTTCCATATATCCATATAAATGTATGTAGTAGTATATACATTATAAAATTTTGCAGTATTTCTCTTGTTTATTGTACTGTGTATGTGCAATCCAAGAGAGTTTGTTCCTTGTACCGTTCGCGTTCCACCTTTCGCCTCGTTTAGATTCTCTCTCCTTGATGTCCTCGTACACCTATACATATGATTTTTATTCCTGTACTTATAATATAAGTAATCTATCCAGCCCAAATGGTGGTGAGATGAATGAATCTGCGGTAGAAAATCCCCAACAAAGAATAGAATTTAAAGTTGTTGCAGTACACATACACATACACACACCAGCAATTTTTTCACCTTCCATCAGTTCTACCTGTCATTGATCATGTGGATTTGATGGTGTGAAGACGAGGACGTTGTTTCCAACTCATGGCTTTAGTTCGCTGTCTCTAGCCCACGGAGTCAGACGTGAGGTGAGCGTGAGTGAAGAGTTATACAAGGGAGAAAGAGACAAGCAGTCTCGTTTGATTTACCTTGTCTCTCCATGTAATCGTCTCATAATAAATTGTGAGACCTTTTTGTGAGTGACGATTTTTTTTTGCCAATGTTTCGTTGCAAGAACCCTCAAATTTTTGGGGCACTTTAAAAATATTTCCTATCTTTTACAATTGTTAATGTGGACTCGTGAGAGCATTCTAACCTTGTGGCTAATAATTCCGTGGAATCTTTACGGTTCTGTCTATAGCCAAAATTTTTGGTGCGGTAATTTGTCAATTATTTGTGATGATTATGTTCGTCTGATTGCCTTGTACAATCCCAAAAAGTATTTTTGAATTTCCTTGAAAGGAGCAACAATTGTTTGGTGTTTTTCGAGTAAGTCCGTGTATATTTATATTTCCGCTGTTTATATTCTCCGTTATCGATGTTATTTTATCTTATTTTTTGTGCTCTTTTTGTAGCTGGAAGTATTTTTTATCTGATGTGTAGATTTTATTTAAGCATTCTCATATAGTACTCAGTTTTGAAAACGCCTCCAAGCATTTTGCCTCTTCCTTCGTTGTATCAGTATACAGGAAATCCTTCATAGTTTCGGTATTAGTATCTGTACTATGAAGAAGAAATTATATATATGAGGATGTTCATTTTACACAAGGAAAATTGCTGTAATTTCTGAACACGTGCTTCACGAATTGAATTATTGCAAGCTTAGTCTTTCCTACATCCGTACATAGTGTTGAATAAATGTTTTCATATGAAATTGCCAAGTGTACATTATGTATTAGCATTTATATATGAAGACCTAACTAATGATTCTCGTAAATCACGATCTGCAACAGTTTATGATTATACTATAGATCTGCTTAGATCGTGAGAATCAAAGAAATTGTATATGAATTACATAAATTTATTTATATTTCATGTGTATATAATGTGTATGCTTGAAGTTCAACAAAGGTTCAATCCTGTTTACATTCTCAGATAATCCTAAGAGTGATCAGTTTGCATTTAGTCGGCAATTTTTGTGTACAATGCATTTTGTATTGCCAGAGCTTGATGACATTGTAAATGATCCTACCACAAGCTTAAGCATGTTGATACAGGAGCTGTGTTGTTATGATTATTAAGCTTTTCGAGAAGTAATAATATAATAATTAGTGATGTTGACGCATTGCGTGTATGTTTTTATTCTAGCGTATAGGATAAATTAGACGCAATCTATTCGTTTGTATACTATTAAGTAAATATAACGGCATCAGATGATCAGATGCATTTTTTCTATCCTATTAATCCTATGTGAAGAACTTTTTTAAAATGAAAGTCTTCCTCCTTTCAGTCTAGCCTACATGATTTTCTGCGTAGGACTATATCATTATTTTAAGCGTGTGAACAAGCTGACGATTTTTTGATAAGGAATCGATCAGGTTTTCTGTGCTGGGGTAGGAAACAAGATTATATACGTGTTTTGTATGCCATCATTAACATGAGCTGATGGGAGGCTGATCTTTCCGTATCTTTGTTTTTTTCATAGGAGAAGAGCACTCAGTCAGTGTTGGTACATAATGATTAAAACGAACTGTGAAATGAAAACATTCGAATCTAGCCCTTACGTTTTATCTATCAGGGAGTTTGTGTGTTTATGTATGTTTTTTTGCATGTTCTCGCCCACGTCCAGTTAAAACGATTTTACTTGTTGGTATATATTCCCATTATTTTGAAATTGTTTGGTATAAAAACTTGAGGGTGAATAGCAATAACTTGAACAACAAAACTGCAGAAGGCGATAATAAACAACTGCACTACTATGCCGCTATTGCTATTACTGCTGCATTTGAAAGCATATTTTTTTTGTTACAAGCCAAAAATCGAGAACAGGATGTGCTACATTAGGTTTAAACTTTTGTAGCCCAATGCTCATAACCAGCAAGACTTTGTAGTTTTGGCGTATATGTATGCGATATGTGAAGCAAAACTATTAATATGTTGCCTTTTAAAATGATTAGGCGTTCTCTGATTACCCTTCCTTTTATAACTTTGCACACATGTAAAAACTATCATTTAAAAATTGGATTCCTTTTTTTGAAAGGGAAATGCATAAGAGGAAATTTTTTAACGATTTAACGACAGTCCATTTTGTGAATGAAGGAAAATTGTTTTCAGAAACTTTCTCATCCACTCTTTAAATAAAATTAGTATGCTTGTGATCCAGTGACAACGTTGTAAATCATAGCTTTCCGGCTCGGCTCTCCACTGTTCCTTATTCTTTTTCTAAAAGTAAAGCTCTATAATCGGAGTGTGTGATAAGATTAGTGTAATTTGTTTTGAAAGGTATAATTTTTCTGTGTTTATCTAATTTCGTGATTTTTCTTTCAATGACATAATTGCAACTAAAATGCGCACGCTACACTACTTGTGTACATATTCTTTGTTGCAGATAGAACAAGTAATGTACGTGTGCTTGGAAGACTTATCCAATTTCCTGACGCATTACTTACATCTTGAGCAATTATATAATACCATACATTAAAAAAGTTTAGAGGTATAATGGGAAATACAATAATAATAAATTTTGGTCTTAAATAACATTGCTATATTTCGTTCGTTGTCTTCAACTTAAGTATCATTTAATAGTCCATTGTTTTTACTCAGTGGAGCTACTGGGAAAAATGGAAGTTGCAACAGTTCGACATAATATATAGCTAAATGTATTTTATATCCACACTAAAATTAAGCTTGCCTTTGCTCCCAAGTCATGCACTTTACCCTTTAACGAAGGCTAAGTTTACGTCTATTAAAGAAAGCAATTTCTTATATATAGCTTCATGCAATAACAATTTAAAACTAACTCTCTTAAGCTTGACTTTGTATCGTTGGACCTAACAGAGTGACAATATAATATATGTGTATAGTGAGAGATTAGAAAATTATTATGTGCTATGGCAAAATAAGTTGAGGCAGTACACGCAATACCGTAAGCTTTAAATGAACTTACTGTATATACTGTACTCTCTGCTTTGTAATAACTGTACGAAACATTCTGTTGCTATAATATAAGATGGAGCACGCACCCTTCTTTCTATATACATAATGCAAAAGCCAAACCGTAATGGATTTAAATAAGATTACTACTTTATGTTAATGATCAGCAAAATATAATGAGAGGATTCGTTTTGTATCCACAGTTATTCACAGCTATACTTTTATCATTAGTACAAGCAGAATAATGGGCATGAAAGCACAGCAAGAAAGAAGCTATAGTATCTATGTTGAAATTCTTTAGGCATATGGCTCATTATTGATGGATTTGCAAAAAAAAATGTAGGTAGGTATCTGTGGAAATGTACGACAATATTTCACAACTGCATCAACATGGATGTATTAATGATTACTTTCTGTGTTTCTGTGGTAAATGTGGAAGGGATGAGTATTTGTGCACTTGAGTTAATAGCCATAAAAGACATAAGGCTAACAGCCGTCTTATTATTTACTGTGAATCGCATATCATTTACACTGAAGTAAATTACTTGAAGTAATGGCATAGCACTACAATATAAAAAAAATGAGCTTTTAATTGGAAGGGAATGGGTATGTCTATTTATTATTTTTTGTACATACTATACCTTCCTGAAGAGATAACAGCAGGAGGAACACATGCAAATACATGTTGTTGTTATTGCTGCTGTGAATCCTCAGAAAATGAGGCAGAGAGGCAAACAAGAAAGTGGTCCGTAAGAAACAGTTAACCCTTTGAGTGGATTCGCACCTTTGTTTTGCATTTTACTAGTAAATGAATGTGTTTCCTTTTCCTGATTGCATAATCAACGAGGCAGTAAACTATATGCATGATTATCGTAACCTACAGCTTCTTTTATGAAGATACTAATCTCATTAAATTGGCTTGCATCCTCAATTCTTTTTTTTCTATGTGAATTAAGAATAAAGTTCACAATAGTAAAGACTGTACTTGCTTCATTTCTCACTTCTCTCTGATAATAATAATAATCTTAATGATTTAAATGATACAAAACGATTCATTTGTAAGGCATCATCCTTGCTGGAGCAATTTGATGATGGTTATATTTTGCGAGAAGGTGTTTCTTGTGGTTGGAATTAGGGCTTTTAAATTGTGGATGACTTGTATATCTCACACAATTATTATTAGTGCGAAGTATTGCCGCTAATTAGTCTTTTAATTAATCGGCATGTAGTTTAGATTGAGGTGGAAAATTACCTACTTTTTCAGCGGAAATGCGTAGAAAGATTATGTTTTGATATGAAAGTAAATAAATTTTGTGTTGTATGTACAAGCCACGTGTGTAATGTGCAATGTAAGGAAGTAGGGTATTAAACTTGACTTGGGTAACATCCCATACCCTAAATACATCCCACGCAAATAGTGTCTTGAAATTGCTGTGTACACGTGTAACGAAGTGTGTATGTAAGGACTGTATGTGTGTATACTGTCATTGTATATTTGCGGTATTGTTTATGATTATGTTGTCGTTATACTGTCCTGAGTAATTATGGGTCAAATATAGTCCGTGCAGAAATTTAAGAAATAGATCAATGATGTGTAATTGGCACGGGTAAAAGTGTACTAGTTTCTAGTTTTTCAGGTTCTCTAAAGTTCTTGTTTAAGTTCATGCACAATTATTTTGTTAAAAAAATTATACCAGGTTAAACCAGAACCTTGAGAGAATCAGTGGTAGTGATTTACAAGAGCTAAGAGATTGAATGAGAGAAAGAGGTTTTGCTTCAGTTCTGCTTAAGCACTGAGACAAATTACAATGTCTATATTGACATGTGTTGTTCAAGCTTTGATTTATGCAGTCGAGTGGGTTGATGCGTAAAACACAGGATTCGATACGATCTCTCTCTCTCAATGTACTAATTCACGGAGCCTACTACAGTGTTACCAGCTTTTTTGCTGGGTTTTAATTTAATTTTTAATTACCTCTACTCCTCTACATATACGTTGTTTTTGGACAAGATTTTCAGGTGTATGATGATTGAACTATTTTTTTTGTGAGTAAATAATACAGATATATGTGTGTTAGTATTTTTTTTTAAATTGCCCTATTTCTACTTACTGTCATGACATGGGTGTAATGAAGTTGCTATATCGTAATGGAAACTCTATTATTTGGAAAGGTTGAATTTAATCGACTAACTGTATTCATCTGGGTTTGGATTGCTATTATGGCAGGTCGTCATATAAATATATATCCACAAGATGAACATTACAGACACTGTGAGCAGAATGAGCATTGTACGGCACAGAAAAGTTGTTTGGCTTAAATTTTTAGTTGTATGTGTCCCGAATAGCACTGTAGGACAACCTGTGTGTGCACTTACTCACGTATTCACTATGACTTAATCATGACATTAACAATGAAAGTCATTAAACCTCTTGTCCTACCTTTCGCTTCCTTTCTATTGTATCGATTCATGTTGTTCCAAACCGTAATGTTCATTACCCATGCGGATTTTTATATATTGTGCATGGGTTGCGGAAGCTTTTCTAACAATAATAATACTTATGTGGGACTACAGCTTTTTTAGTTGTTTGCAATTTTCAGGACCAGGACATGCACACTGTTTTTTGTCTCTTTGAACATAGATACGTGTGTGTGGGCTTTTTCTTCTCATGTAGGTAATCTGATTTCCATATTTTACCCAAAGGTGCTGCTTACTGATGTCGTTCCTGATTCAGCTCATGAATGACACCATATAAATTATAACATGTCATTTTATTGTATAGGCCATGCACATGATGCAACGACAAGCTCATCAAATATAAAAATTAGAATGAATTAGCAATAAAGGAGGACGGACGAAAATAGGAGCAAATATAGAGTCCATTCCCTCTACTAATTTGTGTGTTAAGAAACTTGTCCTGATATTTTTTGTCAGGGCTAAAAATGCACTACGGCTCTATCACTTCTTGGAATTGACAAGAAATTCTTGTAAAAAAGGGTGAGCTCATTCACTCGGTAATCGATAGATATATGTATAATATATGTATATATATATATATATATATATATATATATATGAAAATGAACAACTAGTTACCATGTTAACATCATAACAAGCAATAAGCAATTATTGTAATTTTTTTACGTAAAGGATGCTGGTACTTTTTCGTATAGGAGGACAAGGTATAGCTGTTGCAGGGTTCTTGTTTGAAAAGACTTAAACTATTAATAGTTGAATTCCTTACGAGTTTTTGTTGGTTGAGAATTGTGAAGATGAATTACTTGTGTGGTAATATGTTCATTGGATAGTTGAAAAATATAGGACGCCATATAAATATTTAAATGTAGACATCAGTAGTAATTAAAGTTTCTGCAATATTCTCTCGTCCAACATGGTATTGGTTGGGGGAACATGGGTATACGAGAGAGTGTGCAAACAATACTGTGTGTGCATGCAGAATAGAACACATGCATGCTAACAACACAACCTTGAATTTTTATTTGGGAGATGATGATGATGATGAGGTGCCTTTGGTAATAAATGCGAAAATTATTCAGCATCTGAAATTTCAAATGATGAAAGTGCCATATACATTGTTTATTTGTCCATTACGCCTTTCGATACATGATGTACATGTGCTTTTGACGGGAGGAAGTTCAGGTTACCAAATTTATCCAGCGTTGATCAAATTGCAGTGGTTGCCTTTAGATAATAATTAGTCTACAGTTTCAGTGGCGCGGTTTAAAATTGAAGTTTACAGTGCACTTGGACTTGCTATCAAGGTCAAAATGATAAAAAAAAGTGCTCTGACATTAGAGTTCTCAAATCTTTATTGTAAATCAGTCTTTTCGTATTTTTTTGTCAGCTCGGAATTTATAATTTAGTAATTTGAACCCTTGACTATGTGCTTTTTCGCCCATTATTGCTCTACGTAAAAAAATCCCTTTTTTACCATTGTGTGTGGTGCTATAGTTAATTTGAAATGAAGACACACTCTTTTACGGTCAGTCACATACTATTCTTACTCATGGGACCATAGACCGTAGATACATTTCAAGCAAGGATAGTATCCATTGGATACCTATTTTTAATCAAGGTACACGATACTGGCGTGCCGTGAAGCTCTCAGTTTTTCCTACGTGATTTGATGCTGGTTAGTTTTACAGAACAGTAGAACATGATATTGTAGCCAGCCGTTGTTATATTGATTCAACCAAGGTTGCCAATAATGTAAAGCTAGTAATGCATTCATTTCATCGCCTCAGTGCCTTTGTGTATATACTATATACGCTGGAGCATTGAATTTTACAATTGAATTTTTAGTGTAGTTTTGTAGTAAGTAAGTTATTACTTTTACAGCAAGTAATAACGTTGCAAGTAGTACAAGTTTTCAATTGGTGATCAGAAATTCTGATTGAATGCTTCTTACCAGCGTAATCAACATTCTCATCTGTGACAATGAGCAATTAAAATGTTACTCTGAATTTGTTCCCAAGCGATATTGGTTTCAATGACAGCGTAATTATAAATTGGTGGTATCATAAAAAGTACTTGTTCTCAAAAAATTACAACGCATGAATGTGACAGCTTGTACTTTTACCTCCTCTTTTTTTTACTTTTACTTAGCACATATATTCAATAGCACACATTATTGTTTTTTTAGTATAGGTTTGAAAAGGCGCTTTCATGATTTTTAAGTACAAAGTCTTGGCTTTTCAATGTGTGTAGCGAAATTTCGATTGAATTGTCTTTGTAACAAGCCTTGATAGTTCTGCAACAAGGGGAATATTATTGCTTTGTTCTAAAACTTGTAAAAGTATACTATATGATGATAGTTTTATGATTGAAAACTGAAACCGTTCATTTTGTCACCTCCTTTGTACAAGGGCATGTTTCAGAACTTGACTTAGTGAAGTGATTTTTTTTCGTTTATATTGTGTTATATTTAAGATCGTGTGTTGTGTTGCTAGATGCTATTACTTCAGTTTGTACGATACTTTTGGAAAAAAAGAGTGTTGATTACGGAATGTTTCAAGGTTTAGAAGTGCATCTATTTGGAGGCAATTTTTGAGAGGACCCATTTGTGTCAAGATATAATTTGTGGCAGGAGTTTGGTGGAAGTGAGAATATTTCTTTGAGGAAAAGTTTTGTGTAGATAAAAATTTGGGTAAACCACGACTTGATTCGTGGGCTTCTTCTCTTTCCTGCTTTCCTTTATATGTGTAGGCCAGCCTAGAGAAGAAATTGGAGTAAGGAAGCACAAAAAAGCGTGTTTATAATTATTATTTTATCCACTTTGTGTCCTGTACTTTTATTTTTGGAATCATTTTAGCATTTCGTAAGCGATACACGTTAAAGCTAGTCTCATTCTTTGGTGAAGGCGGGGATAAAGTGGTATGCATTTCAAGTCGAGGGAAGAGAGTGTGATTTTTGAATGGGATAGTTTTTTCGTAGGGAAACAGATCTTAGTGGTAGTTTTTGCATGTGAAGAGGAGAAACTAGCCATGTGGTATCCTCATTTCAAATTTGACTGTTAAATCTACAGAGAAAAGGCAGATTTTAATGTCTAAAACCCATGTGTGAAGGAGTGGGAATGGTGGTGAAGAGGTACTTTAACATATGAGCTGTGAAGGCAACAAAATGGACAAAGTAATCGTAAAAGCAGATGAAATGTAAATCGTAAACTTGCGTTATTAATATTGAAATGTAATGAAATTGTAAGAATTCTTCATTTAAGTGGCGATTGTTAGGATTTAATGCATTTACTATAAAACTTTGTTCTGGTTTTGTTTATTTGTAGCTGTGGGCGGAGAAAACTAAGCAAAAGTTCTAGTGCAAATTCCATGATGATGTCCACTGAAACGGATGTGAATTTGTTCCAGAAAAGTAAAATGAACCGAAACAGCATTGCGGAAAAGATTGCTGCATTGCAAACCAATGGTGAAGCCGGCTGGAAGAAAAGGATGGTGAAAATAAATCCTGATTATCCAGACAAAGAAAAAGTGATTGTACCACCCACCGACCAAAATGACAATGTGGAGTTGCGAAAAAATAATAAGGTAAATGCTTTGCTGAGAAGAAATGAGAATTTTGACGGAGTGAGTGTGTGGATAGTATGTATATTGCTATTTTTATTAATTCAAGGGTATTAGAAGATGTTGTTCGTGGTTGAAAGTCAAGAGATAATGCCTAGCGTTTATCGATTTTTGTCAAGGTTATTTTGAGAGCTTTATGAGAACTTTTACGGAGACAGTAATGAATATTGAATTTTCATGGGGTTTTTTAGGATTCAAGTGTAATCGCCAATAGGCTTTCTCAATTGGAGAGCTCACAGGAGAAATGGAAAAAGCGTGTCGGTGAGAATGATGCAAATATCTTCACAGTGCAAGGGAGATTAGAGAAAGCTGGGAAAATTACACGTAGTGTTCCAGAGACGCCTCTGACTCCTACGTCTGAACCTAAAGTCAAGGGCATCAAAGTTCTGGCGCCGCTTCGTTTCCGGAATACGTCAGAGTCACTGGATTCAGCTACTAATACTCCTTCTCCTAATGAAGGTCCAAAGCCTGGGGATTTATATAACGCACCCAACCCAAAAGCACACATGTTGGCAAAACAAGCAAGAAAGTATTCACGTAAGTTTTGTCTGTATGCTCTTACTTTTGGTTCAAATTCCTCAGCGTGAATGCGTGAATAATATTACTTTAATGTTCTCCCAGATAAAATTGTGAGAAACTGCTATACAGTGCTACGTGACCGGCACTATACTTTTAGCCGACAAAATATTTTCTACATAGACAAAACCCGTGACCATATCATTGCGCACCGTGTTCCGTGTTATTATGATCATGTATATATTCAACGTGCTTGCTTTATATTAGGTTCAGAAACTGGATCCAGTAGTGAGTCCTCAGAGGAAGAAAAGGTGACTCGGTCCATTTCGCGCAATGACAATGAAACGTTCACAAGCTTCTTCGACCCTATGCTTTCATTGGGAAAACCCGTGAGAGGCAAAGCTTTACCGGCAACGTCTAAAGTACAAATCGATGATTCATCATTTAAGGCAATTCAGTCAGACGGGAGGCAGCTCTTGGGGATTCGGAGAAATGTGAAAGCTCCGAGAAATCATAGCAATATCAAGAATCCTGTCAAATCCCTTGCACACCGACTGCAAGAGCAAACCTACGTTGAGCTGAGTCCAATAGTTAGGGAGAAAGAAATGAAGAAGCGCATTAACGTTGAGAACCGTACGTGCATTTAATTTGCTTGCATTATTTACATTATTGTGCTCGGTTTGATTCGGCTTTAAATATTCAATAAGTGGGTACATTCTCAAACTATTGATTTTGAGTAGTACTAGTACTAGTACTTTCTGAAATGGTTCTAAATATTTAATAGAAGTCGTAGTACCTGTTTGCTAGTAAAGCCTTTATATGTTGTAGTTCGTAACTTTATATTATTTCATGGGGTGCTAATTTTTTTTTCACATGTGTATTGTTTCATTCTATATGGTTAAGTTTTTATTTACTCGGACTTTTCCCTCCCAGTCGGTTTACATTTCCATTTGTTTTGACGTTTTGACTCTGTGTAACTGTATCGTTGTAGTTAAACTTTTTGTAATTTTATAATGTTCACAAACATACAATAATTGCAGTAAATAAAGACGTAATAAACGCTTAAAAATGACAACGCTTATTAACATGGGTTCATTCAATCGTGCTTTAACTAATTTACCTTTAACCAGATTAACCAACAGCCTGTTTATAGAGCCTTTTTGTCAAAAATCCCAGTACGCTATACCCTAATTTCTTGCTTGAGTGTTTTGATTTTCGTTTGATTTAGCAAGTAGAACTACTCTATCTCTTAATACCTGAATATAACTTGAGATTTTATTGTGTCTCTGCGTAATTATACGAATCCGAATTGTTCTAGCAAGTTAGACTGACCCTTCCTGTAATAATAGTTCCTTTTGGACTTGAGCGTGTGCATACAGTTTTTATAGCCGTATTTGTGCTCACTGTTAAGCATTATTGGTTTAATCATTGGTGCGATTTTTTATTATACTTTACCATTTAATATGGGTTCATTGTTTTTCCAACGAAAAGAAAGTTTGATTTTTTAAATGTTGAATTTGTGCTAGAAAAATTTAGTAGAAAGGGTCATAACGATCTGCTCTGCTTGCCACGTATTTCTGTTTTGACAGCGTTACAGATAATTGAGCAATTGAGCTCTATTGACTATGACTCTCAACAAGGGGCATAAACAATATTCATGCATTAGTAAACTGTTTTTCGTGTGGAAGAAATGAAGCTATCAAAACTCTTACAGTTTTGTAGTTGAGTTGATGCTAATTGCCGATTAAAGTTTGGGTTTATAGTGGCGAAATTGTAAAATAAATAGTACAAAAAAATGATACCCAACTAGTAAATGACATACCGAGACTAATAACTATGCTATAAAATGCTTGAGTGGGCACATCAAATTCTAAACGTTGAGTGTGTATAAATTTTGGATGTGTTCACACAGTGGCAAAAAATGCTCAGCTGTCAGTGGAGGCATTGGCTGGATTAGCTAGTAAAGAAGATTTTACAGCAGTGAAACTTAAGAAGGCCGGTAATGAACGAAATACTAAAGAATTTCCTCATCCTATGCTGATTCGTATAAAGGGAAAAAGACAAGTGCAAACCAGATTAGTTCCTCCGGAAGTGGCAAGTTTGAATTCGGGTGATAATTACATCCTCGTCACAGCCAATAAGGTGATTTATGAGCACTCAATACAGCTATTGAATCTCTTTGTTTTGTTTATATCCATACTTTAATAAAATGTAGAAATGATCGTTTCGGTTTGATATGCGTAGCTTTTCCAGTTTATTGGAGAATATTCAAATCGCTTGGAACGAGCAAAGATTGCGGATGTTGTCAGTCACATAGTGCAAAAGAAAGACTTGGGTTGTCGGATCACATCCAGTACGGAAGTAGCAACGCTTGAAGAGCCTATATTAGGTGGAGGACGGGATCGCACGCAGTTTTTTCAGCTTTTGGGCGGTGAGGCTGTTCCGGAAACGGATGACTTAGGTGACGAATTGGATGAAGCGTACGAAAGTGGAGTTGTGACAACAAATCGAGTATTTGAAGTTGATGAGTCAAAGGAGGAATTGGTTCCCCTGTTGGAGTCAGGAGGATGGAGATGTCAGCCCAGACATTCTCTTCTTCAAGATGACAAGGTGATTTTGGTCGATAATGCCTCGATTTTTTTATTTTCAACTTACAGCTTTTAATGGAATCAGGATGTGCATTAATTGTTCTTATGAGAATAATGGAATGAAATTCTAATTTTATGCTTGCATTGAATTTCCAGGTTCTCGTATTTGACTTTGGCTCAGAAATTTACGTTTGGTCGGGATCTAAAGCCGACCCCTTGTTAAAGAAAACAGCAAATCATTTGGCCAAAAAATTATTCGACGAAGGTTACGCTTTTGAAGATATTGACCCCCTTTGTAGCCCTATTGGAAAAACTATGAAAGGTTCACAACGACCCAGCTGGTGTTTTTTGAAGAAAATTAATCAACACATGGAACCAATTTTATTCATAGAAAAATTTTTTGACTGGCCGGATGACTCTGGAAGATTAATTAAAGTTCAAAAACAGCGTTCAAGTGATGGCTCGGTAGGTTGCGCCGTTTTGCGTTTTACTTTTGGCTGATTGTGTCATTCGGAAATATTCAAAGTTTTAACTTTCCAATTTTTTGCCTATTCCAGATCAAAGAAGCAAACTATAATTTCACTGCTTGCGATGTAGATGAAATGTTGAATGCACTTTCGAGCATACCAGATCCGTCATTAGAATTGGAGGGATTTAATGTTGGAAGGGGAACCGAAGTTCGAAATGAAGAAGTAAGATTTTCGATCATCTAGCTACTAGAAATTTTGATTGGGATGTGTCGTCTAGCTGGTTCGCTGGTTGGTGATAAATTTTTTTAGGTCCATTTATGTGATGGTTTATTCTGAAATTATTCTAGGACCGTCGTGTCTTTACCATAACGACCTTAGATGTGAAAGCGTGGACTATTTCGGAATTCTCCAAGTCAGAGGTAGATGAAATCTCACTGGGACAGTTCTATTCTGAAGAAACTTGTGTGATACGGTGGCAATACAGTGTTAGTCAGTTTGGTAGAGATTTGAAAGGCAATGTGTCGCGCCATATTGGAGTTTTAGGAAGGGAAAGATGTACATATTTCTTTTGGCAAGGCAAGAATTCTAAAATAACTGAACAAGGAACTTCCGCACTGATGACTGTTGAGCTTGACCGCGAAAAGGGTCCGCAGGTACGGCAGTTAGTTTTGGTTTTTGAGATAATTATTTAAATTTTGGGCTGCTATTGTTCAAACATAATTTTTAATCTCATAGGTTCGTGTGGAGCAAGGACGGGAGCCCCCGGCTTTTCTAAATCTTTTTAAAGGCCTAATGTTTATTCACTTAGAATCTAAAGAAACTCCTATGAAAGGTAAATAATTGAAATTCAATTTATATAATGTAGACAACATAAAACATAATCATTACTTCTTTGGGCAAATTAATTTTTTTGTGTGCAATTTTCAGACTCAAAAATGTATGTAGCGATGGGTGCTTGCGAAAATGAGGGACATTTTATCGAAGTTCAGTGCGAAAGCTCGTCCTTACGTAGCCTGGGATCCTTTTTACTTACTGATTTTCTAAAAGGAAGACTGTACCTTTGGCATGGTAAATTGTCGAATCCTATCACAAGAAAGGTATAAATCTTGAAAAATTTATTTACAACTCTTGGCAGTTCTATTTTGGTTTTTCGACTTTCTTAAAAAATTGGCCCCTTTTTTCTTTCCGCGTTGCATTGTTATTTTAGATTGCCATCCACGGTGCAAATAAAGTTGTTGAAGCTCCTCATCATTATCTTAATTACCATGGTCCTTTGAGACTAATCGAGTTGGAAGAAGGGGAGGAGTCCTTGCAGTTTTTATCATGTTTGAATGTCCAAAATAAAAATAAACTCGTTGAGTCATACGCCTGTTTGCGGGATAACAAACCTCAAGATTTTGCGGAAGTTATCGTTTTCGGATTTAGCAGCTTGCAAGGTTCATTCGAAGCTACCCCAGTTCTGGGTGTAAAACGGAAGTCTGACTCTCTTGAAGCATTCCCCATTTTACAAGAAGAATTATACTCTGCGCAACAGCCAAGTGAGATTTTGTTGCACAAATACATACATCGCGCTAATCTAAATTAATTATTAATTTCATCAGATGTCTGTTTCGAAAGCTTTTTAATACAAGCTTGTATTATTCTTAGAATTGTTCCTTATAAGTCGTGGTCCCATAACGTGGCTATGGCACGGTTGGACACCACAAGGGGATGAAGAAAATGAAAATGCAACTACAGGTAGATTTTGAACTGGATAATATCTATAAATAAATCCGAAAATATTCACTAACTTGTTAATGATTTCACAGGCTCTGGTGAAATCAGATGGGTGGCAGAACGAAAAGCTGCAATAGAAACAGCTGTAAAGTTTTGCCAAACGAAAGGAACAAAGTGTTATGTCATCCATGCAGGACTGGAACCACGTCAGTTTACAAATATCTTTCCTTATTGGAGAATAGTTGATGAAGCTCGTGAAGCCAACCTTACTGACGATAAAACTGTCGGCTTAATGACTCCACTAGAGGAAGCTCATGAAAAATTCTTGAATACGAGAGTATACACACTTGAAGAGCTTCAAGCAAGACCTGAAGAATTGGATCACTCAAGGCTTGAAACATATCTTAATGACGAAGATTTCGAGGTAATAAATTGTTTAAATGGTTCAAAACTTCAAAAGCATTTTTAGCGTGTGCATTTTAGATCTCCAATACCGACGGTTAGTAGTAAATGTAAACTAACTTTTCATTGTGAACTTCTGTTATAGAATATTCTTAAAATGGGAAGAGAAGAATTCAGCAAACTTCAGTCATGGAAGCAGACCGAATTAAAGAAAGCCGTTGGATTATTTTAGATTGTAAGTGATAAAATGAGAAATTTAAGTTGAGGTTATCCACTATAGGTTTAGCATTGTGTAATTGTGTTACAAATGTTGCCAAATTCATGAAGCACTTAAGCGTAGGTAAAATCTACCAAATACAGTTTTCAAGCATGTAATACGTGTTCAGTCATTCACTCATACCCGAGTCGTTTGCCTTTAGCCTAAATATGTAAATTGTCTGAAGGCTGGTGAAAACTGCCAAGAGCGTGTAATTGGAGTTTAAGGAATATTTTTGCACAACGAGACATATTCGTCGCACTTAAATAAGTACATTCTCTTTCAATTAATAAAACAATCTATATCAAAGGAAATTTAATTATTCCATTATAAAGGCCTTTGAATTTGGATGACAGAAAGTATATTATATGCTACTGTTTGCAGTTTTAAGTTGCTTAGGAAATGTTCCAACCTAAAAAGGTTCAGATTAACAGCAGTACATTTGAATCTTCCAAAAAAATATTCCTTTAAAATATCATCACTGTGTAGCAGGTAGCAGTCTCAACTGCATAGCCAACAGTGTCAGCCGTCGTTTTCCGGTCTGACTGTAATTTTTCAGTAAGCGTGCCTTCTTCGTCACTGCTGACTTTATTTTTTGTTGTGCATGTTCTCAATCAGATATATGTGAGGTCGAAAAATTCACAAGCTTGTCCTTGGGTGCCTTGAATCGACAAAAATGAGACTTGATTTTCATTTTTAGTGGTGTGGTGAAATAATAACATATTAGTTATCAAATTTTAGAAATCGATTATGTACTCTTCTTCTTGTTGCAATCGCAAAGATTTATTATGTACATTTTAATGATAAATAATTATGTAGCTACTTTGTCAACTTCTGTTAGGAGGTATATGGAGTATATGTAATTTGCGCGTCTAACCTGGAAGTATGTATGATTCAAATGTTTAATGCAATGATGACCTATCTTGTAAGTATCTGTCTAGTGCGAACAACAAAAATGCATGCAGAGAAGGGAGTTTAATTTACCCTTGAACGTTTTAACGTACCTTGGTTGTTATAAAATATTGTTGATGCAACGCTAATTAAGTTGCATGAGCTGAAACAGAAAATCGTCCTAATGGTAGACTCAAAGCCCTCTACTTCCTCACATAAAAAATTAATAACCTCGTGTCTCATGCTACTGAAGAAAGTAATAATGACCATTAGAAGGTTACTGAAACTTCCAGTCGCCACTGCTAGAAGTTATTACTTTGTCTTCGGAACTTTAAAAACTTCACACTTTGGGATGACACGATGCACTGATTCGGTTATTTTTAATTAATAATAAAATTAGATGTATAAAAAACATTATAATAATTACGTGCAGCACAGAAAAGTGCTTTATTGGGAGCCACTCGAGAGGATTGTGAAAAACTACAAAAGATAATTTCTGAAAGCCTTGTTAACAAATTACCATTTCATGCTAGTCTCACTGCAAAGCCTTTCTTCGAATAACCATGTAAATTGGTTGTCAACCTATTTTCTACGTACATTTTCGTATTTAACTTGCATACCGTTAAAGTGCTGCTTGAGTCATTATGTCGCATATGTAAAAGTAATAATAATAATAATTAATAATAATTAATTAGATGTACTATTATTTTCGGAAATGCATTTTTGGATCTAAACATTTGTAATACTGTTGTAGAAATCGATCTTAGAATGTATATTCGTGTATTTATTATAATTATTATTATTAACCTTGTACCAAAATAAAAAACCTACACATTTTGTAAAATGCTGATTGCATACAACAAAATCCAGAATTGCTATAAAGTATGTGCATAAAAATAAATATACGAATGTCAACAAGTGGTATTATTTCTCTCTGTTATGATGCAATAATCTTACGATATTAAGTTAACCATCACATTATTATAAAAAATTAAGTTCGCTAAAACTTGTAAATGTAAATATTCTTAAAATGTTTACGGTAATCGTAAGTAGCGTAAGTCTTCCTTCGTCATACTTTTATTGAGAGAAACTCTTTAGCATTAGCAACACTGTCTGTGAGTGAAACCCTCTAACTTTGTACCTAACCCAAAATGTAAAATGTGAGTAAAAATTGAGTTTAAATCATGTTTTAAAAATAAAAAGAATGATAAAGAGATGGCGAGTGTTCGTAATTCGAAATTATTTTAGGCGCATAGTATTTTGACAAAGTTCTTTCTCCGTCTATTTCAACAATTCAAGATCCGATGTCCGAGGTCCAATTATTCTCCAAAGGACAAAAAATGACGTAGAACGGGGAAGAAGCCACACAATTGTAAACAGAAAAGATATCTAACGATGCTCTTTTATTTATTGTATTGTAGTTTATATTGTAAGCATAATATAATAAAACCATTTTACAATAATAATACTTAAGAAACAAATACATATCCCTATTAAAAAGTAGTAAACATGAAATAAAAATACTGACATTTCTGTCGTCGAGATGCATTTTAAATACAATATATCTTTATCGTATATTTTTTCACTCTAAATACTACACTTACAGTGTGTAGCTTTATTTAGAATTTCTCTTACACATTTCAATTGTTACCAAGTCATTGACGACACGAAAGGTAGAAATGCATTGCAGTTATTAATATTAGTTTTTTTGTTCGAAACTCGACTTACCATTTGTATTGGAAGTTGGTATCTTAACATGCCTATTTTTTTACAAAGATTTTGGGGGACATACTGAAGGTGGGATAATATGGAAAGTTTTACGACAGGGAATTTCAAAACTTGAAGTCACCACTTGATAACCTTACTATTACTACAAGTAAAGTTTTATTTTATTTTCAATGTGTCGTCTCAATATCATTTGTATGAATGCAATGGACGCGTTGTTAAGCTCCCAAATTGTTCAATCCTTCATGTAGCCCTTCCCATTTATTTAATAATATTGGAGCCTACTTTCAAAGGCTGAAAAATCTACTCAAACCCGATATGGTTAACAACGCGTCCACTGTCAATTAATTCGCAATATTTTACACACTGAGGTTATATTAATTAATATTATGGTTTCATTACGGTGCAGCGCGTCAAATATTTTTTAGATGTAGGAAAATTCTAAATCTTGTGAATATTTTATAATTAGTAGTAATATTCATGACACACTTGTACACCTAGTATGAGCTTGTAAAACGACACACACAACAGTTTAACAAACAACTAAACAAAACACAAAAACCGAGAGGAATCGTAAAACAGAGCGTACTTCTTATGTACAAATTACATTCTTTTATTCTAGCCTTACGATGCTGTAAGGCTTAAAGGGTATTGATACCGAATTCCATATAAACAAACCATGCGAAAATGGTACTTGAAATTCACATACAAAAAAACCATTTCTACTTAAAAAATTCACGCACGACTCATTCTCATCCTGGAATAACACAGTGAATAAAATACTCATGCTAATTATCATTTAAATTTATACATTATTTAAGTATATAAAAATTGACGAATGGAAGAACCGAAATGATAGTTCATTCTGTACGGCACAAATAATAATCTTTAAAGGGTAATTGATTATGATTCTTGATTTTTTTCTTTTATAACCATAATTTGTTGAAATGACCGTATATGGATACTTTTTTTGTCATCTTAGTAGTTATTATGCTAACTTATCATGGATCGTCGTGCTACACACAGTAGTATAGTTGTTAAGCCTAGAATTTTTCTCTGCCAAATTAAACATGAAATAGCCTCTTCTACTTCTTGTCTTTGTCCAATTTATTCGGGTCACCCAGAGGAATGCTGTTTCCAGATGGATACACTTTGTCAAGCTGTTTCAATGACTCAGTCAGATAATTTTGGATTGCAGTGAGAGCCGCGACGATGGCTGGAGACCCAAATCCATGAGTTATCAACGAAAAGTGCGTCAAGTGTCGTTGAATTGAAGGGTCCAGTAAAAGTTGAGGTCGTGTATTACACAATGGACTTCTATCTTGATTCAGTAGATCCGTTAGTTCTTTTGTAACTTGTCTATTTCAAAATCATACACAAAAAATATTATTCAATTACTCATGATTCCTTCCATATCATTTAAATTCTATTCTTCTTCCAACTCCGTTACCAATAGGCATTTTAAAAGCAAAACATTTTAACTAGCACTTACTTGGTTGCCAAAAGTACTTCCTTCCTTCTATAGGCATCTCCAGGATCTGTGGTATGTTGTCGAGTAAGGTATTCAGCTATCTGACGTGCTGGAAACTCCGTCTCACAAACATAACCAAAATCTCGGGCTAAATGGATGGCTTCGCCTAAAGATAGGAAAAAATAACATATGAGCACACACATTCATAAAGATGGAAAAGTAAGATACAGGTAATTTATTCCTTTCACCAAAGAACGTCCCATATTTTCAGTCAATACTCCGCCGTTTGTCTATAAATTCTAATGAGCCTCTCCTCACACATTTCGTATAGGTCACGGCAACAAACGCCTACTCCAGCACCATCATCCACGACTCATCATTTTATTCCACAAAACCCACCTTCATGCTAGTAGTTCCATATCCACACAAATAATACATACACACCAAACCTCATTTCTCCCTCATAACCGTCCTTCGCTTTCTGACTTGAACAAATACTCCCTACTATCCACGACTATCAAGTCTATCATACAGAATTTTTATATATTCTTCCCTCACTCCCTTAAAACTCTACATGACCAAAGGATTTTATGAAATACGCAAAAAATTATTATCCACCAGTCCTCAATCAAATCAATCCCAACGCAAACTTCCGTTGAAAATTTCCAAAAATACATCATTCCAACACAGGATTTTTACACCCGTACTCACAAGCATTACTGTATGTACTTAAAGTCATACTCCCCATGAAAAGAGTAATACCACATACTTCTCTTGAGCAGGCTAATCAGGAATAATAGGTAAGTACAAAAGCAATGGGGACAAGTTCCTTTTATTTTCCCTATAGATCCGACTCTCAATCCAATGCAATAATGTCCTATCGAGATGGAGCTATTATGTCCCTGTAAAATTCCTTGTCATCCGGAAAAATATAATAAGACCCTTATGGAAGTCCTGCAACGAATTAAATAATCCTGTAAGTTCCCAATTCTAAATAATATAGTAGAAACAAGTGTTAAATAGCACAGTGTGAGTGTGCCAATCCATGGTATTTCATTTTCAACCACCCTGCTACTTTTCTCAATACGATCAGCATCCCACCTTTGTAAATGCCTCGTCTTGTCCTTCCTACATAATAACACATTTGCACCGTAATCTCACTTCAGATTCAAACGACATGTACGTACAGTTTAGTTACACACACAAAACAATCCAACGAACCCTGCTCCATAAAATTATGAAGCTTATTTCGTTCCGAAACCCAATTTCCCCATTATACATTTATGAATATACACAAGCTACGTGAAGTCATAGGAACAATAGTGCTGGACCAACAATAGTGTTTTTTATGTCGCCCTATATGTGTGTGTACACTCCTCATCCTCACACTCTCCTCTTTGAGTCTCCACATGTAATAAACCAAAAATTTACAGAGCACCCTCCTACTTTTAAACGGAACTTCCATTCCACGTCCGGCATACACCGAACACGAATAAATAATATTAACCGGCTTAATAGTTCCCAAAACCTCGGGTGGGTTCTTTCTTCTATTCTTTTACTCTATATACTACACTACGTATATATAGAGTACTTCAAAACGGATCATCATCATACACATGGCTTATTTGTGAGACCTCACACGTATATACTCCCAAGAACAGAATGCTAATTTGCCACATAGCACAATATATATAAGGGCGACTCTTTTGTCCAGCCTTGTAGTAATATAGTTGAAATACAATCAAGTAATCATAATATTCTTTCAAACTTCAACAGACGTGAGGATAGTTCACACATTGACAGTCTGGTAAAATCATTACATATAAAAACCTATTCACACTACTTACTCCCCAACCTCTTCTATTCTCTTCTATTGGAAATCTTTCTTATCTCACCACTATATATATTTTTGTTACAAGTATATGTACCTACATACAATTTCCACTCACACAATTTTTTACAGACCAAAAACTACCCCTTCAAAAGCGACAATAACTCCCAGCATATTCATGTGCAAACGCATTTGAACAGCCTACCGTTCTTTGATTTCCACCATTTGCAAATAAGCAGTCTTTTAAAACAAGAAAAACAACAATAATTAACTGGCACATATAATATCTCAATTATAATAAAAGCGAAATTAAAAACCACACAATTTACACAGCTCCTGCTCTAGAAATCTATAACAAAACCCGTATCAATGAATAATGGAGCTAAAATAGAACAATAATACGTCATTATTATTCTTCGAAAAATCCAAAAATAAACTCATTTTTCATTCATAAGAAATTTAACGTTCTTGTTGAAGGTTCCAGCAGTGCTGGACCAGCACTAGTACACAACAACACTCCTCCTCCTACTAGAATCTGGATCATGATGAATATTAAAAAGTGGCGAAGAAAAAATTATTATGCACCCCGTTATAATGGAGACCATCATTTACTCAGCTCGTACGTATCTAATAATGAATGCAATCGTTTATCCCGTTTCGATGACACGGTACATCAAACGTAGAGAATCGATCACGTTAACATGCCCCTCACCGATGAACATTTAATCTTCAAGACTCATCAACAACAACAGTTTACTTCTACGAAGCCATTGTATACGAATGTAACTTGTAAATCCAAGAGCCACATAGATTTTTCAGGTTCATCATCAGAGAGAGAAAAGAGTCAGCTAAAAAGCTCAAGCATCAACCCTATGCGAGAGACGAAGACACGAGTAACTCAAATCAGAAATTACCACGTAAGAGAAGACTTTATAACTAACAATTCCAAGCCTTCTATCCTATCACTTAAACTCTGTTCAACTACCTTTACTGACGCGTCTCAAGCTGTATTAATCAACTCTGTAATGAAGAAAACTAATATATTGGCAGGTGTACACACACAACCACTGCAATCACAATAAAGGTCCTTAAACACACATCCACCGAATCAGTCAAGTCAGTTAAGCAAAAGGCATGCTTGATCCTCAACATTTTACTTAACGCGTTTTATAATATACGCACACAGCTACAAATTTTGTGCACTTGAGTAACTCATAAGGAAAAAAAATGTTTTCTCCTCTATTCCCCCTTCTCTCTGTCTATCTCTCTTCATTTCTCTCAAGTACGAACTGTGCCGACTGATTAGAATATATTGTGGATGATAATTTTCGCTTCAATTGCCTTTGCATTTCATCCTCCTCACCGTCTCAGAGTCAGTATACATGCTGAATCATTCATCTGTAAATAATATACCCTGCCATTCACCAAACTCACACCGGAGAGCTTAATAAGTAAGACGAGGCATTCAGAGAGCCGGACCAGACTCGACTATCAAGCTATGCGCTGGATTAAGATTAGTACTTACATAATTTCCATTACGGTCAGTAAAAGACACTGACTGTGTGCTCATAACCAATCCTCTCTCACAGACCTACTACACAACAAAGAAAGAACAGCCTCAGCCTATTCTTTCCCAACATATTCTTTTCTTAGTACACAAGGAGGGACATAATAATATTATTATTATTACGTTCCGTCTCTTGGCATCGGCACACAAAAAAAAGCCCAGCCATTTACAAGGGGAAAATGCCCAGCCCAAATGCCGCATCATCCCCCCCTGTTCATCCATTTAATTACACAGCTCTTCGCTCAACTCACGACTCAACTTTTGGGACCAAAAATTCGGATAAATACATCAAAAAGATTCTCTAGGAAGGAGGGAAAAATCTGTTTTGACCAGCATGCGGAAAAAAATTTCGCCTAATCCAAACTTTCCCATGATCTTTTGCCCTGAAGAATCCTCCCTTATAATACCCTCCCAGCCTTCCACACTATGTACCTCCATCATCATTCTTCTACACTATCCAAGTACATATCCCCTTAAAAAGTTTCACAAGAATTTACAACTATTATTATACACACACACATACACAATCATTCTACTCCACAAAGTATTGGACACTTTGCTTTTTTTAAACGAAAATTACTCCTTTTACTATCATTAATCTAACAAGGTAAAATAATATGAATAAATACAACAAAAACTTTCTCATCTTCAGCTCTCACATATATTCTCAACAAATAGTAGATAGTTCCTTAGATAGCTCGACCACTTTCCTCCTACTTTTCTATTAAATACATTATTCGTACATATCACCACTCATCATGCATTTTCTCAAATATGACTGGAAATACACTTCCCGCTAACTTATACAGCTATACCAGACCAGAAGAAATAATCATTTTCATTCCTGCTACTGACCAGCTGACACAAACTTTTAGCTTGATAACCATTTCCATTACAACTAATTCTGTGAGCGTGTAATTGAGGCCACTGTAGTAGCAATAATACGAAATGGAGTAGAATGCACATGGGTAAACGATACAAGACTTTTCCGTCGTTTCCTCACAGCTAAAAAATAGTAGCAACATACAGGTAGGTAGCTACATAAGTAGTTGAATGGATTTCAACGGTTTCATTCATGAGCAACTTGACCAAAACGTTTTCGACGAGGAGAGACAGGAAAATAAGAAGGAATAAAATGCTGGACGACAATGTCACAAAAAGATCTGCTCCTTTCCTCTATTACTATATGATCGTCATTGACACTCCTAATCAGTCGGATCATTTCCCCTACACCTTGAACAACTTGACATGACAATAATTTGATTTACTTCCTGTGATAGTCTCCACATGAAGTGTATCACGTCCTTCTTATACACAAATGTCTGCAACACTTTACACTGACAATCCACACACATGTACAATCCACATCAGCTAAAACCTATACAGGATCCAAGAAGCCTAGCACTTCATGTAGTATGTACATAAGGCCAGGAACCAACCTCGGATATTAAAAACTAAGAAATAATAAATCCAAACTTTCAAAACTAAAGTATGAACAAAAAGTAAGAATTTTCTAGTCTAGAAAAAAACAACAATACTTTACTATTTGATTTCTAAATGGAAAATTCTTCATGTATTTAGTTTCTGTACGAAATCTGAGCGAGGAATTTTTTTTATCGATTGCTACCTCTAAAAACTATAAATAGGTGTATACCCACAGAAGATATGTGAAACTGAAAGGATTTCCTTTCCATGAACCAAGGCTACATTTCGCTCTTTGTTCCAATCGAATTTTTCGGTCAAGTCAAGACGAGAACGAGAACCCTAAAGTAATAACCTTCCACATGGATAGTTCGAATCAAAATCTTATAAACTACGAAAATATTGGAAGATGAGACCTAAAAAGCCAGAAAACAGTAGCTCCACGAGTACTACCACTACAGTAGCCAGATGTATTACACTGTATTCCACACTAGTAAGTTTCTAGTTCGGCCAGTACTCTACATATTGGCTGAGCATTGATGATGATGGGATGTTATAAAATTTACAAATAAAAATAATAATACAAAGGAGACGTATACATAGTTTGGAAACAAAAATAATAAAGGGGAGAGAGAAAAAAACACTATAATATATTGTTTTTAGAAAAACAATATAATATCTTCAAAAATAGTTCCTAGATTTCTGTATACAAGTTCCAATGATGAAACTCTGAAAAAAATTCGACTTCTTTCTTACCTTCGACGAGGGACGTGAGAAGAGTGACATTGGCTGCCTTGCGACGTCCAGCCGGTAAATTGAGACCAATTTTCTCCAGCTTCTCCCGCAACAGTCTCCCACCATTCTTTGATTTCGCCCTGTAATTCAACCATCACGAAATCATAATCAAGTTTTCCAACAGCCAACCTGCAAACTTCCAACACACCTATTACTTTCTAATCACAGGGAGAAAACATATTAAAACTGCCTACTCTACATGTCTCTCTTAAACTGGAAGACCAGTCCAGAAAAAAGAAAAGGGAAAATTGAAACAATTTGTACTACTGATATCACATATAGGGAAGAAAAAAACCCACACAATACATCCCAGATCGGATCATTTCCCCTTAATTGTACGGTTAAGCTGAAAAAAATTCATTAGGTTTACGAGCGATGAAATTCAGAAGCCAATATCCATGAAAATTAAAGTGGTCATGTATACACACACTAAGCATAGACATACACAACAAGCGAAAAGAGATTCATTTAATAATTTACAAGATTCGAGAAGAGGAGGGAAAGGAGGGACCCATTACATGCAAGCAACAACAAGCTCATTGCTACTGTGCACTTTCAACCTGAACACTTGTGAACATGATGATGATCAAAAAGTCAACCTATTAATAATATCCAGCCACGAACTGGGCATAAAAACCCGAAATTTTCCTCCTGCTTCTGACTTAGCTTCTAGTTTTGAAAAATAATTCCATCCTTTCATGCTGCCTCAGTACTTGGTGATTATACTATTTAAGATAGCATACCATCATCATTTTTATGACGGATAGATTCTCTCTTCAACTGTTTTCGGCCCTTGCGGCACGTTCAATACTTATACCTAAGACACCTGGGGATATATACCTTCAAACAAGTCCAGAGGCATTTGGCCTCCGTCTCTCTCAAATTCTATCTACTGGACATACATCTCCACACCACCTCACAAGCTTTTCATCCATCCGCATTTCTCTTCTCACTATGAAACCTCTCTCTCTCTCCCTATCTCTCACTCTCTCTCTACTGTGATACCCACCAAGATTCAACCTTGCTACCGGTTGTTACTTCATACTTGATTCTTCATCATCATAGTAAACTCACAAGTTGTGAGCTTTTTTCTGATGTGGAAATTACACGGCCCCTTAATCAAACTTGCATACAAAATCAAATGAAAATCTTTAAATCCACTATATACGAACCTCATTTTTCTCCCGTCCCATGCATATTCATAAAGATTAACTACTCATGTCAGGATGGAACTACCACACTCTGTTCATCAAGTAGCATTTAACTTCTCAATTCACTAACAAGTACAAGTAGTAGTAACTAAGCAGGAACATAAAATATCACGGGGGTGAAACCTAAATTTTCTTACTCATACATATTTACAACAAAATGTAAAGATTAATAAAATCACTTTCCTCTTCCTCTACTTCTCATCTTATTTTTATACTGGTCCACCCTTTATTACTCCACAAGAAAATTTGACTCAAATTGTTGATTTCAATGATGAAATTGTTCCTTGTTAAATAGGGTTTTAAGGACCTCGTCTGATAATTTTTATCACAATTTACCACATACTTAACATCAACACCCCGGTTTTATTACGCTTAAGAATGATATCCTCCTTGTTTGGTGACACAAATTATCTACAAGACCCCTGGCAAAAGGTATCACAAACCTTTACATGCATATGTTTCATTACAGGGATTTTAATTGCCTCAGCGTTAGGAACAAGTCAGAAAAATATAAAAACTAATGTATGTACCACAAGCATGCATTTGCTCCATTACAAATTCCAAAGACCCTTGACCATTAATTCTTTTAGCAAAACTTACAGCAGGAATTCACATAAACTGTAAACCTAAAACAAAATATTTTCAAAACCCTGCATGTATAAGTATACTTGCACATTACTACATAGATGCATTGTAAACAGTAAAAATCCCTATGTCGGCACTAAAATAGCTATAATACTAAAACTACGAACTGAGGAAGAGGAGAATAATTTTTCCATTGTAAAAAGTTTGTTACGAAGCAATTGAGCCGAACGCTGTTTACACCTCGTGTGGGTTACAATGAGTCTCATCTATTTAACTGTGATAATAAATCTCCCATGTGCACAGACTCAAGCCATGGATGAATATTCTAGCAAACTTATTTACTGCTGATCAGTATTTAGACAACAAGATTGATTCATTATTCTGAGCTGTTTGTCCAGTGGTAATCCAGTACTCACTAGTACTCAGGTTAGTCGTAAACTTGTAGTAAACAGGAAAAAGACTTGAACATGGTTCAACGTTTCAAAACTTCGGCTTCAATACAAATGTGCATTATATGTGCTTGTGCTAACACATTAATATCCCTTCCATCCAACCTTCTTTTTACACATTTTTAACATTTCAGTGTAAACGTGAAGATTTGAGTCTTGAAGGGAGCAGGTGTGTGGGGCTCATTCAGAAGTGAGATCATTAATTTTAAACGTTATAAAAATAATTGACTAATTAAAGAAAATTTATTCCATATACTTGAACACATGGATTATGGATTTCCCAGCATGAGTGAAACGGGCTACCTCAACTGTCCAATACATGAACAAATATGAACTTATAAATAAAAAAATTTTGCACAGTTTGAGCGTACTCACAAACTTGACTAAACTGTATTAAAAAACCTACGATAAAAACCCACGTTAAACCCTAATTTTGTAAAATAATTTTATACTGTCACATAAAGTGGGTGGGATGAATAAATACGAGGGCATTTACAGTGTGTATGTGAGTACAGAGTGGAAAATATTTTCATTCAATATCTGCTGATTTAGCTGTCGGAAAAAATTTGCATGGATAAACTATACACTAACTAGCTTGAATATATACGCGTGTCTTTAAGCTGGCCATTCTCAATGAAACAATGAATGGGTGCGAGAAAATGTTGAATTTTTATCGACATTTAATCTGCAAGAGAGGGTTTACAATACTTATAGCGGTACATTATAAAGATTCTCCTAAAAATTTATCGTACACCCACCTTTTTATCCAACAATACTCGTTCCATGAATAACAAGCAAACCACATCTGCATCGGCAAAGGGTATAATAACAAAAGGAACAATGATAGCATGCACATACTGGTTAGTCCTTTGCCTCAGCAATTTGTACTTTATAAAAGCAGATATTATAAACTTGAAGGTGGATGGGTAAAAAGAGTTGACTGGAAAGGGGCTCTCTGGCTGTATAAGAAGAGAAGGTCTTCTAACGTACGTATTAAAGTTGATGTGGATAATAATGATGTATACAACCCAAAACTTTTGACTCAAGTAAATTGACAAAAACTCGTTTGTTACCAATGATCCGAATTCTCGTTCATTAAATATGCACAAAATACATAGTAAATAGGAATACTGATAGTACTAGCGTTTTTAAAATCCTTCACGGACAGTTTATAAAGGAGTAGTACCAGCCTCGACAATGTATCATCATACAAAACTGAATGATAGATAAAAAGGATGCTATTTTGTGGGATAACCTAAAGTACGCCAATTTCAATCTTCTCTCCTCCTGCAATAAGATGAAGAAATATATGCAAGAGGCAAGATTATATGGCTTGGTCGCTAGCTCATTCAAGAGTTAAAAAGTTTAGTATTTACATATTACTGCTACACATGACAACATACAGAGAAAAATGATTTGAGTGAAGAGTCAGAAGTATTAATCTACAGCTTAAAGACACTTCTCACATCTTCCAAATCCCGTGTGTGCACGAGAAAAACTATATACTAAATACTTACTTATTATACCGTAGATTATAAGCAATCGAACTGGAAAGGAAAGGTAAAGTGAAAAGACGAGTATGGATTGCATAGGCATATACGTGTTTTTCATTAATAAGAGACCTCCGAAACGTAATTATTTTCAATCCCAATGATACATTCAGAATATTTCAGAGAAACGTCGAAACCAAGATGAATAGACATCAAGACTTCTCCTGAGTCAATGAAAATGATAAATATCATTAGGAAAAACAAGATCCTTAAGCACTAACATTGTTCCTCAAACCACATTCACACTCCAGTCTAACTTGGCTCAAGAGACTAAAGCTCCGGCGCTAACACCTGAGACTTGTAATTCTCAATCATCTTTGTTGGAGTATGCTCCTTTTCTTAAGTTTCATGTATACTGAATAGTTGTGAGCGCAAAAGGCCATAATTGAACCACGTCAGGCTTCGTTATAATCACAGATAGATTTATATGCATACCACTGGAGAGTAGAAACAACAAACAACCGATGCGCTCCCTTTTTACTACATGCACATTTAATATACAACGTTGTTGCGACTACCTACTACCTTCATTTAAATGACTATATAGACAAAAGTACACCACATTACATAACTCCGTACATAAATCTAGATCTCAATTCCACAGGAAATTTATTGATGTACGAGGCCAGACACCACACATTCATCCAATGATTTTACGAACTCTACAAATAATAATATCTCCAAGTCTTAAGAACTTGACTCAACTTAACACGGAATTCTTGTCTTCGCAAACTAAAAAGATGCATGGTCGTTCCCCGATTCTTAGCTTCACAATTTGTAATATTACACGAGAGAAGAATTCAAGGAGCAACCAGCCCAGAAAAATCGGCTGGTTCATAGCATGTATTGGTGTTAGTCCAAATAATGGTATGCCTCTCGAATGTTTGTCTATTCTTTTTACCCTACGTACATTCTCTTTCCAAACGATTAACTATTACATGCATTTTACTTGTGCGTACCAAAACTTGAGATTTTTACCCCTTTACAAAGCTTGGTTTTCTTTTTCAGCCAACGTGTTGCCCATTGTCTGAATTGACATTTCATTAAACCACTGCTCGTCCAACAAGGCTTTTCCTATCCAATCTTCCTTACACCCCATCCCCAGGAATCTTTTTTAACAAAAGGCATTAATCAATTTTTTCTAGCTCTTCTTCGTCTCTTTCTCTCTATCTCCCTCAATTCATAAACACAAGCATATGCACGCATACGGGGACTTGAAGGTATTCCAATATTTAAGACGCTACTCCGACCGACGTCCATACCTCAGGTGGATAGCAGTACCGCAGTAGGTACATATGGTCATCCCAGGAAACTTACGGTCAAGCCATAATGAATGCAAGGAACAACAACAAATGCTTTTCTAAGTTACTTAAATAATATAGCAAATTCTTGTTCCAACTCTGACGTTAGTCTTTCAAACGATTGGTTGATGATAAACGATGAGATGAGCTACTACCTGTTCCAATAATAAAACAATGAGTACATGCACTCAAGTTTTTGTACGTCTGGGGTGTGATGTGCATAGTAGTGTATGACCGAAGAGTGTTAACTACTCATGTAAATGAGTGTATCATCCCTCTGTTATACGGGTGAATGTATCTGATTGCTGTAACACTGTGACTGAAGTAGGGCCTATAGTCTATTCAAACAACTGAATACTTCCACACGACAGGCACCGTATTGTTTTAAATATTACATGATTCTTAATTTCTCTAGAAAGGATTATCCGTCTTGGGTCTTGAGAAAAAAACACTACGCCCGCCTACGGAATAATTCTACTTGACGGACGCGTGAACGTGGAATGTTTCTCGACCTCCGTGATTACAATTACATCGTTATCGTTACAGCAACTTGGTGCCCAACTGCCGACATTAACATAAGTACCTTCTTTAATATTCCTAATTCGCACTCTTAACGCGTACAACAACCTATTACATACATATTCAAAAAAATTTCCTCACTCTAACGAAGATTTTTACGAGGAAAAACCAAAATTTATGAATTTTTTAATTTAATGAAAGGCAAAATACATCGGAGAAAAGGAAAAAGTGACTTCATGTTGAAAGTTCTACGTTGGGCTTAGGGAGTATCGTCTTTCCAGCCACAAATCCTGTTACGTTATCTTCCAGAAAAAAAATCTGTTTGAACTAAATGTATAAGCATCGAAGCTGCTGTAGGACAGCATTTTACAAGTGTACATAAGTAAGTGCTGGAATAAAAATGTTCACCGGTGTGATGCGTGCACCTTATATTTTCGAAGTAAGAAAAGGGAGAGTTCGTTGCGTGCCCTGTATGTTCATGATGATTAGTTAGATGCATTCTAATGATGGGTGCCTTTTAGTTCAACTTTAGGGTAATCACAGGTTTGATTCTGATAAAAATTCTCACATGTTGGAGCATCGTAAGTCTTGCTTGACCCCTTCTAGTAGAAGTACTTTTGACAATTTTCACACGATCAAAACCCTTGATTTCTTCTCACATTTACTCATTACATACAAGATACGGACAGATAGGAAGAAAATCCAAGAGCGTCCCAAAGACCTAACATGTGTGTAAGCAACGCACGTCTCTCAATCTCCTTAATGATAGTATCTTTTAGGAAAATCTTGCCGTTATGTATTTGTGAACGGGTTCAATTAAAAATTCAAATCAATCATCATGTACAAGCGCAACGTACAATAACCACATCTACGACTTTTGTTAAAGCTCACAAAATATCTTCCCTTTGCTCATTAGCTTAAACCCAGCTGTTAACTCCAACATATACCCATGATTGTTCCAGCTATTTAAAATCCCAAATCTTATCCAGGCAATACAAAACCCTTCAAATGATCTATCTACATCGTGTTCACAAGTATCTTTCCAATCTTCCGAAGATATCTTCCCCAAACAAAGAATATACCAAAAAGCTTTCAACAACTACAGCCCCGGTGATAGAAAACAGAAAATTGTAAGAAAGAAAACATCGTTTAATGCATAAAAATAAATTATACAACATGTCCGGGAAAGTTCATAAACCAGGAAATTCAAGCTTGATCTACTTACCGTCTTAGAACACCACCGAGGAGGGAAGCATTGAGGCACTCTGGGGGCGAGAGCCTTCGCTGGACTTCGCCAACTGTCACCTTATACTTGGACGTGGAGCTCAAAAGAGATAATCGACCTGGGACACTGCAAAACACGTCAGCAGGAGCTGCCATTCCTCCCAAAACCATATCTTTACCTTCTCTTGGTTTCATACCTAAAAAAATTCATTCATTTCATTAAAAAAAATTCATCTCCAACTCATCAACTCCTCAACAACATTCAAAAGCACGTCAAAAAAATCCCGAAAAATTCCTCAACCCAATTCTTCAGGTTCATCTCAACCACAGCAAATACTCCAAAACACATCACAATTTCAAGAATAAACCCCTCCAATTTCAAAACTCTTTCTTCCCTCCAAAATACTCCTAAAGTCCACATCTACAAACACCTCCTTCCATATCTTCAATACATTTAACACATCCATAAAAAACACCACATTCTCTTTCACAAATCATCTGGGCCATACCAGAAGTATAATTTCTACATAATCTCTCTAACAGTACATCTCTCTCATTTCTACATCATCTTATATCTACACACGTAAATTGACCCATTGAGAATTATAGCCAGCCATATTTATTTAAATGTATAGTTGAAGGAACAGCCTTGTCATATACAATGCGTAGATAAATGAAAGAATCAGTTGGTTTTCATACATAGATCCATGAGTCCAGCTGTAACAAGCAAAAAGAAACCTCACGTCAGCATTCACATTCAAATCTTTATATATATTTCCCATACATCTTGACAAAATAAATTATTATTTATTTATTTTGCATATCAGCCAAATTCTTTATCACACTTTTCCCAAATCCTCACCTTCATTTTCGTCATCGTCTATTATTGTATCTTCTGTCTCAGTCTCTGTTTCAGAAATTTGGTCTGGATTAGCAATAATTTCTCCAGAAGTCCATTCTATCACTATGGGTTTCATATCTGGCTCTTCCTCATTGTCCACTTCCTCAGCCGTACATATTTCACTTTCGCAGTCACTCATATTATTATTACTCAACTAAAAGGGAACTATAATATAGATTTTTTTATGCAAAAAAAATCCTTTCAATATCTTAGCTCTTTTTTTACTCCTCTTCAATGCTATTTCCCCTTTGTACTGTACACTGCTACTTTGTTAATAAAGTCGTATGCATGGATTATTATAATCAACAATCATTTGTATTCCACCGCCACTTTCCCTCTCTTTGAATCAATGAGAAGCCCGACGTTCCTGTATTTAGTCCTGCTCCATAATAAAACTGCCACCCTTCCCGTCTATTTTTATACACAATACACACACAACTGTTCAACTATCATTAAAATGTCTATGTACAAGAACTATGTAGGGCTTCATACTTTACTCCTTCTAAATACATGCCGTCTACCAATGTAAACAAGACCGCTCCAGATTTTTCCTACGTTCATTTATTATATATATTTTTTTGTATACATACACACACACATGCATTTCCACACAACATGAGGGCTTTGAATTTCTAGGGTCTGTTCAAAAACCTTTTTCGACAAATAATGTTTCTGCCCTTAAAAACCTTGGAGTATGTAGAGGCTCATCGGCCCTTCGGAATTGCTTTTGGGTGATTTTTATGGGACCCTACCCAGTCTTTACAATTTACACTGAAGGGAAGGACGATGTTTTAAAAATCCTTTGGAGTTTGACAAGTGTCCCCTAAATACATATGTTATGGGGGCTTATGATGGAAAAAGGCCGCTTGTCTGAGGTTTCATATATATTCATGCACCCTTGTACTTTGTATGTGGAATTTATAGAGGGGTTCCATATACTCAACTATATATAAATAGATGGTGGTTTGTATCATCTATGCTTGTAAAATACTTCCAGGGTATGATGTGTGAGTGAGTCAGTTGAGCACCAGATTGGAGGAGCATTTCTTCCAAGTATTGCTCCTTCCTTTGCAGATGGCTCAAGGGGGCTTTATGGAGAATTTTCGGCTCTTGCAGTTTCTCCGTGTATTTGTTAGGATTTAAAAAAAATATCTTTTAGTAATTTACTACTTTACTTTAGAAAGCTTGATGGGATTTAATTTGACATTCTGATTTTGGTTTTGATTGTAAAAGTCCAAGAAATTTTTGTGTGAAGGTCGGTATAGTATAGGTCTCCTTAGTTCAAAAGTAACTGCAGTGGCAGTGGAATTTAAGGAAGAGATAATGCAGATTTTTTATATAAAACAAACAATGACTTTTTCTCAACAATTCATTTCCATACATTCTCGTTCTCATATTAATTACTCTACTCACTAAAATTATTCACACTGCATTGGTAGAAAATTAATTGCAAATTTAACAAAAAATGGCATATTGCAACTTAATTGGTGAATTGTAATGTGTAATTAAATAGAAATTATCAGTTTATCATTTGATAAATAACTTAATAAAATTCTTAACTCGTTGTCTCCCTACTTTCCAAGATTTTACAAATATTTTACATTTAACGTTATGCTGTAGTATTTTTGAATACTATAATCGTTAGGTTTGCAAGGATTTAAAAAACATAGAATAAATTGGACTCAATTTTAAGCGACAAAAATAAGATACCCAGAGGATCGTATACGAAAAACGTAAATTAATTTTTATGCATTTTAGTCTGTTCAGTAATTTGGACTGGATTCCAAGCACCCTTAAAAATAATGCTAGAAAAATGGCAACAAATTCATGAATGGAATTTTTCATGAAAATGACCGCAAATAACAGTACGTGAACTTTTCGATTGGTATTAAACGGTTAGAGGTGGTTCATTGTAATAAGTGAAGAAACATTTTCTCCAACAACGATAGTTTCATCCGTAAGTATTGAAGAATCGGTCACTAAAAATATGAGCCACTTCCCTATTAGCTTTCTTGAAACCGGGAGTAAATGTGGATTTAAAGTGTAAATATTAATTTTTGCAAAATATTCAGTTGTCTTTTGAATTTCTAACAGGAGTTAGTAGTTTTGAAGTAGACAAGAAGACAAGTTTAGTTACGTAATACTATTATTGCGAAGGTGGGGGCTTTACCTATACGAATAAAGGAAGATGGGCAAGCATGAAGTATTTGCCATTGTGAAGAGTACTTATGTATAAAATCTTATGGAAGGGGCACTTGACAATTAAATATTTACACTTATTCATGTAATCGGAAACGAACCAAAAGCATCTTCTATAAGGGAGGACAAAAAAGAGTTATGTCTACAAGAAAGGTATTACCTACGATGATGTCCTGTCCTCTCCTCTACGAAATCTCATATAAAAAAATTCCATTTAAGTAATACCTTTGTCTTTGAAACTCACAATAATTTTCTCCCTGGATTTGCCTTTACATTGTACACACATTTAGGTAGTGAAGCGTGTATGACTATGTGTGTGTGAGGGTATGTATGTGTCTTATCGACTGAAATAAGTTACTGGTTAGGTACACACCGAGCACGCAGATACTACAAGGAGGAGGTATCTCGCTTAAGGAAAAAAAGGTATGTGTAAAGTTAATAATGGAAAGGAGTGAAAGATACTCCTTACATCTTTTCCTCCTTGACGCAAGATAATAATTAGACAGTCAGACAATGAGAAGACTGCGAGCGACTATTCGCATTAAATCCGTCAGCTGAAGCCATACTTTAAAAAATTCTCTAGTAATTTTTTGACTTGACGATGTTCATTTGCATACGCGGACCAATGGTTCGTTAGGCAAATACTCCTTGTTATTAGACAGTGAGGAAAAAACTATGTTCAGGAAAAATTTAAGGCGCTCATGCACAAGAAGACAACCAACCAACAAGACTATCTCAGTGCTCAACAACAATGTTCATTTGTAACTTGTCCACCTCTCACAAGGCCCTTTTTACCATAAGATCTTTCCACCGTAATACCGATAGCTCAATAAAACATTTAGCATGCCCAACGTCATCGGATAACTTACTGATCTTCTCCGGCGCTCCTGCTGTAAATGTACAAATGCCTATTTTCTTTCTCAGCCATCATCGTCCTCATGATGATCATCATGAAACCTCATAATATCCCTTCTAGTATGTAGTAACTATACTACAAAGAATCCTAGTAGCACCATTCCCATAACAGCGCACATACACTTGAAAATGTATACGTCCCCGTAAACAACTATCTCCTTTAATAACATGGCACTTCAATCATATTTTTCTCTTTGTGGCTCTAGACTCATATTGCAATGAAGTACAAGTAAAGTCATATACTGAGTATTTAACAAGACAACAACTCATAAATGGTAGCGTACAATCAAACAGAACCAACCATAACTTATAAAAAAAGAATTTATGTTCCCAACACACTTTTCCTCCTGTATCTACTACAGACATACACACATTTCTTCATGGGGCAGGACCGTCATCAAAAAATGAATCTTCGTAGTATGTGCAGTCATAAAATCCAGAAAACACTTAATACATTGTACCAAACCTCCGAGAGACTTAACAATTCAGATTTTTTCCCGATGCATTAAAAAATCAAACTCCTCGCGAAGACCCTTGAAAAATGACTTTGTACATTAAAAAGATTATAAATTTCACTGCCAAATATAGTGAACCTTCTTTGGTAATTTCCTATTAGTTATATATTATCATGACCACCGGTAACTACACACCAGAAGGAAAAAATCTTCTACTATCCCCAGTCTATAGCAACGTAGTATAACTCTTCCAAAAAAAAACAACTACGGGCAAATACGTTAGAACAAGATGATGATAATGAAAAAAAAATTCCACCGATCTATGAGTGACACATGGTTACAGCCCAGTTGCAAAGTCAAGGAGCTCTTAATAGCTCATAATTGAAAACTCCCTTTTGAGCCTTCAACGCCTACTCGATCGACCGATACTTATCGCAGACCATTTCAATCAACAAACCCTCAGACTTCCCAACAGCCACTTACTTGTCTATTCATTCCTTCTCTCTCCTGCTTCCACAATTCTCTCTCTCTCTCTCTGTCTACATTCACAGTTTGTGGTGATGGTGATGATGTTGGTGCATTGTATGGCTCCATTTTCTTCATTTAAAGTTGATTTCACCGATTTTAACTACTCTCATTTTCCTACACGACAGCCACGGACCATCAACCATTTCATCATGAGACATGAGATGACTATTCAATAATGCAGCTAATTTCACTGCATTCTTCACCTTTTCTATCACACACGCACTGTCGCTCATCATCCTCTTTCACGGCATTCTCTGTCCTCATGCCGAGCGATAGGAGCAACACTTATTTACTAATATGTACATGTCCTTCCTATCACGGCTACCTCACACCTTCCAACATGATGACATACCCTCCATCAACATCACACAAAACCTACACACACACACACCATTCTCCCAATGGAATCTCCAACACTCGAATCTCTTTTCAGCCTTTTCAAACGTACAGAGAGTCCCAAAAAAGAAATAATACAAGATGAGAGGAAGAAGATGCGGACCAAGTCTCCTTTCGGCTTCAACAACTACCGCTCTAATACGCACTCCTTTCTCAAGAGTAAAAAAAAAACCTCGCAAGCTTCATCATATTTCATATACATATCTCACACAGGTATCAATGACAATAAAGTTCCACACATATGAGGAAAAGTGACTTGCATCTGTCTCACTTTTTTCTGAACTTGACTAAAGATTTTTTGGAAAGGGCTAAAGGAAAAGTGAGACAAGATTCGTCGCCTTTTGGTATTCTCACTATATATTGACACATAAATATAGGGAAAAAGCAAGCCATCAGTGGAAAGTCAACATAAATAGACACGGGGACAGGACGAGAACTGAAAGAAACTTGCTACTAGTCGTAGACTGTGTTCTATAGTGTTGTTGTTGTGGTAAAGGAGGATGAAAAGTTGAGGGAATCAAGTACTGCCGTCGTTCACTCCTATCAGTAACTACTATGCCCAGATAATAGGAACAACACAGAGAAAAGTTGAGAATAGGAGAATGCATATGAGAAAATCCGAGAAAGATAAGTGTTGGTGGAAAGAGGGTCCTTCGTCTATTCCTCTCCCGTCAAAGAGTTGTTATATGTTTGGGATGTATCTACACGTACATTTACTAGTACAAGTAGTTCGTCAGTCAGTCAAGAGTCGCAGTATCAAAAAGTCCTTTACAATGGGCTCCGAAAATCAGTCCGGGTACGGAATGCGGGACTAGCACACATACACAGACACACACAGTGTCTATGAAATACTGTGTACTCTGAAAAACTTACTCGTCTTCGCCAGTCCTCACTCACATCTTCTTCGTCTAAAGTATATGCAGAGCAGAATAATAGTTACATGGATAGACAAGCCCCGATTCAATTTCCTCTGCATTGTCACTCGCCACACCAAAGCTCGGCTCGCTCAACATAACACTCGCTTTTACATTCAAATCCACTGAGTCTGATAAAAAGTCCCTCAGAAGACCATTCTTTACTATATTGGCTCGAATGGAGTCTCTCCCTATACATATACGCTCCATAAGAGAACTCTATATAAGAGAACTCCATAAGGAAGAGGCAGAGAATATCAGGATGATGTAGTGAAAAAGCCCTACTTACACGTTGACTTTAGCACATAAAAGAACTGATATTTGTAACCAAACACTTGGAAAAGCAAACCCTTTCTCTTTCACACTAACTACACACGAGGATATCTGAAAACTCCTTTCCCTCATCTTATCATGAGACATTTTTTTGGAAACTCTTCTTGTCATTTTTCCTCCGTCCATCCGCCTTCACTCACACAGTAACTCTCTCTCTCTCTCTCTCTCTCTCACCGTCCCGATAAACCCATCCTTCATATGCATCTTTATTTCATATCTGTTAATCCAGAGAAAAGCCAAACAACAAATCTCATCTCTCCACCCGTCAAAAATAGATTTTTACTCAAAAGCACTTGACTCATAATAACTTGTACATAATCGCTTGAAAAACTAGCTCAGAATTGGAACAAGCTCGAAGGGGAAAAAAATCTTTTTTTTTACTATTATTCCTCTGAACAACATGGCGCTCGAGTGTAAATTCAACATGGAAAAATAACGAAGAGACCAACATTCCCCAACCGGATCACCAACGGAGCTCATAAACCACATGCTTAATTATACACGGAGCCATTATTCATAAATATTATGATGTACCTTTGAAATGTGAGGGCATTCAATGTAAATGAACAAGAAAACTTATTTAATGGTTTCTTGAGAAAACAAGAATCCTCACCGAACAGTATGTGTAAATCCGGTCTAGAAGATTTTTCAGATCATCATATTTTCTCAATGGTAATTGCAAATGTTTATTTCTCATCATTTCTCTCAAGAATTTACTTTACTTCCCTACATATACTCTGCCTAAACAAGCTCAAATGAACTGGATATTTATTCTCAAAATATTACAACCACTAAAATATAAATAAAGTCTGAGAAAATCCCCTTTTCCAACTTATCAGGTCTACTTCCATAATTAATGTACTCGCACTATTGTATTTGTTTGCAAAGAACCTCTGCTCCTTTAGCCCCAATGGCGCTCATGGTATTTCCTAGGAAAATCCTTTGTACATGTCTACGTGTGCACTCGTGCTACTAAAATAAATGGAGTTGTAATTACGCGTAAATGCCAAACTACATCTCATTTGGAATTTCATGTAAATTATTATGTCAGAAAAAAACTGTACTTTTGCCAAACATTCTTAAATAATTATTGAAGTACTCATCCAATTTTCCTCTATAGACATAGAAACATAGAAAGCTACAGGTCAGAATCCCGAACCTGGTATTAAAATTATCATGAGGTAGTACAATAGCAGTGTATATAGTGGTACAATAATAAATGTAACTGGTCAGACTTTAGAATTTATCTTGTTGTAGCTAAAAATCCTCATGTAGAAAAAAAAACTTTGAGGTATGTAAAGGGTAGCTTCCCTATAACTCACTTAATGGTTGAGCATCAGCTCCAATCCATAAATGCAAATTCATTAGAGCAATAAAAAAGGGTGTGACTGCAAGCCTTACAACCACAGAAAAAAAACTATGTCCTTTAGTCTCACTCAAGAGTTGAAGTAATGAAACTATCCTTTAACTTTTTATGTTTGGAAAAAACAAGACGATTTCTCTGTAGTAAACTAAATACATTATTGCCTCTATATTATCCCACTGTAACGTATGTAGTGGAGAGACTGACGAGAAAGGCCAGGGTGAAGCTTTACCCTTATTACTGATAGACAGTTCTTGGTCGCAATCTATTCTCTCTCTCTCTCTCTCAAAAAATCTCAACTCTTCTGTAACCTCTTCTTGAGTGAAAAGGTATATGGGAAAAATGTATGTATATAATTTTACTCTATATTATTTGAATACATACTCTGGTAAAATACAAAAGTCATCGAGAGTCAGGAAAAAGAAGTAAGAAATCTAACCTGGACGGCTATACCACAACACAATTAACATCAGATCAAGAAAAGAAAATGAACCGATACGGACCTCAACTCAAAGAAAATTGGAATGTGAGCAAGTTTACAAGTAACGTTCGGTTAGAAGTTCAAAAACATGAAGGTGGCACGCCAAAAAAAACTACATTTTCCATACCATCAACCCTTTCTGGTCTCTACCACATTGCAAATATATAGAAATGCACAAATTTTTATTTACTATATAATAATATATACTCTACCTTAAAAGTTTTAAAGGCCAAGTCTTTGTTGTGTACATAAATTATTTTTAAAAAATTCATATGCCAATGAGGCTTCATATTAAACGAAAGAGAAAAAAATAATAAGTAAATCAGTGAATGTATAGCAAATGTTAGTGCTACAGATATTCTTCTTAATTAACATTTTATACAAGTTTCTACCACATGTATGATTGGTGATTATCCCAGTGTCTATACCTCCGTCATAAATAGCATTACCTTTTATGAGAATCCTCTCTTCAACGTTAAACAAGTGGAAATTTGTTTACATTGCAACCTTAAGGATTTCAACCGCTTTTCCCTAATTTAAGCTTTCCTATGTTTAAGCTTCTTTTTCATTGATCTATTTACGTATTAACGCCAAAAAAAAACTTGTGAATTTTTAAAATATTACACATAAATTCTTTTATAATTCGTGCTTTTTAAACAAAAGCGTTCTAAAACTCTGGAGTATCTTTCATGAGAAAAAGGTTTATAAGCTCAAGTGATGGAAATTTATGCAAGGGAAAATACTATTAAAGCTACTTGAACTCTCCATATATTTTTATTATGACGTCATCTTGTAATATAATCAAAGCGGATACGAAGTCTGTATTTTTAAATGCGTGCAGGATTCACACTATTATTTGTACACGAGACCCCTACACACAATTCCATCCTAAGGGCATTTAGTGAAGATAGAATTAATATTTATGTATAATTAATTGTGAGGATTTCAGTACTTGGTTTTTACTCAACTATGTATTTACCGTAGATGTCAGTGAATTTGGCTCCTTCGTGCGAGGGCGGCATTATTGTCTGGCGGGAAATAGAATTTGAATAGCAGGAACTGTTACTTACATTACATGCCCACATAATGGCGATGGCGGTTTAAGCTTATTGGGAACATCTCAAATCACTCCCTTTCAGTCAGACCAGTTTTGTGACAAGGCTAATAATATTACTGACACCGGACTTTTATGCCAGCAAAAGCCACTCACTGGCATGCTCACTCTGAATAGGGCTTCAACGTATAAAAGGGCTAATGTGTATTTAAGGGCAAATTTGGGAAGTTCAAAAGCCGCCCCATCCACAAACTAAAAACTACAATTGCCAAAGCATCATCGACCATTAAACTTTATAACTAAAGTTCGTGTTATAAACTACCCTCATCGGTTTCTCCCTCTTGATATTTTTTTGTCTATAAGAGCTTTTTGAGACAAAGTCTGAGTCTCTCTCTCTCTCCTGACTCGCTCACAATGAGGATGGCTGGATGGTTTGGAAATTTGAATATAATTCCCGAACATGATAAAAATGTTCAAGTCGTGAAGAGAGTTTGGGAAGAGGTAAAGTTTATTCATGAAAGATGTTGGCTTTAATCATACAATAAATTAATTTCAAGGAACAAATAGTTTCGCAATTGACTGGATGGCTAATGTTAAAAAACAATATATAATGACGCTTTAGTTCAACTCTGCGGTATTACAATGCGGACATTAAAGAATCGTCATTCCATAACTTGCCAATTCAATGGTTAGCATTAATGCATTGTATGAAGGTACAAATCGTATTTCATGTGTGCTTCAATCCTCAATTTTATGCAAACAAATTGGTTTTTTCCCCTTACTCCGTGAGTCCTATAGACGTTTTAATTCATGACAGAGAGAGAGAGAGAGAGAAGAGCCCATGGAAATATTTTTTATAAATGTAATAAATTACACCACGAAAACCACAACTCAGCACTTCAATTTCCATTTGATATAGCACACGCTTATGTTAATGAGCCTGGATGTGTCTAGAACTTCATAACAGTCTCAGCTTGTATTTGTCTAAAATATCATCATAATTCCTTGGAAAACGTCTATATTTTCTTTCTTCCATAAAAATCCTCCACAACAACAAAAAAAATAGAGACACTCAAAAAAATTATAAGAAAAACTTTATTTTTAATCAAATTTCTCCGCTACCTTGAAATTATTTACCACCAATTCTTTTGCCCTCCTCATGTATATTTACAATTCTTTAGCCATTTAATTTTGACTTTCATCCACACATATATCCTCCTCCACCTCAACCCCTCAGCTCTACCTTCCTTGCGTGAGTTGATTCATTATTGGAAAGAAGTTTAGTAACAATTTTCTGAGAAATCGATGGATTTTAATAAAGTAAACCTAATGAGAAGATAGGGATTCAATGTATTTTTAAGAGGGAGAGAAAATAGTTGCATCCACAGCCTTATTTTCCCTTCCCTTGCCTCTCTCTCTCTCTCCTTCTTCCATCCCAATTTTATCCCGCACTATTAACCCTTGTGAAATTTTTCATTCAACTTTCACTCAATAATATCTCCCTACGTATGTACCCACACGTCAAAAAAGGATGTACGGAGCAGATACCGAACAACGTGCTGCTGAGAGGTTAAAAACGTTCCTCTCTCCTCATCTATAGCATCCCATTCTTTGTCAAATCTGCCTTCCGAAATCCTTCCCTTGCTAAAAACCCTATACATATAAATAAATACATAGTGTACATACACTTGCATATATAACATAGGGAAAACCGAGGAGAGGGACAGGAGTAGCAGGGTAATCACAAGTAAACATATAGATATACATTTTCAAAGAACAATCTAAATACTACAGAGAACCTCTCAACCTCTCTCCCAGCATTATGAAAAGATTATATAAAACTTATGAATACATAACTACACATCCGTTAATGCCTTGGAAACTGAAAGTATATATGAATATACATACGTAAATAACTACCCGATTCAACTTCTAATCTACGTCTTATACATAAATAATATATCCCCAAAATCTAAAATAGAGTTTGACAGGATACTTTGAATGCGCCCTGGAAATATTTTTCTCTTTCAATGTATGTACAGGAAGGGAACACGTGTGTTGTTCCATATGCTAAAAGCACACACACACACACTCTCTCTATAACTCATCCAGTCTACGCAAAAACTGATGAAGACCTTCAGAGTTGAGTGTGTGTGTGTGTGTGTGTGTGTTCACATAAGATATAAAAGTTGAAGGCATCTCAGAAATGTCAGTCAATAAAATTTAGTATATGTAAAATCCGCTCAAGTGAATAACGAATTTAAAAGACCTCGCTCTCCAAACTATTCTTACCACTTCTCCATATACACACATCTTCCTCAACATATTTTCCAGCCTCCCACAACAACAACAGCCTCTTAAAAAAACTCACGAACAAATTCACTTTTTCTTATTTTCAACCCCAGAGCCTGGATTTGAACGTTTAGCAAAAACTTTTTTTGTAATAGTATTTTTCTCAATGTAAAACCATGTATTAAACTGATGGAGAATGTTTTTTTTTCAAAGAAATCTTTTTTATTACAATTGATGTTTACATAATGTACTCAACATTTCTTAATAGTCCTCGTATCATAAGAAGATCGGAGAGGGAAAAAGTAAATTGGAATTTTTTTTAAAGAAGCCATTGCTTTAGTGAGAGGGATAAATACCTAGAAAAATACATGTTAGGTGTCTTATTCGAGCTGAATAAATTATGAAGGTTATTAAGAAAAGCGTAGATAGGAAACAATTCCTGTAGGAATTAAATCTTGAAGAGATAAAAAGATCCTGTTGAATTTTACGACGCCCGTAAAAATTATCCTTCGTTACCGATATGAGAGAATCAGTCTGTGCTGTGGACAGGCTGTCAATTTAAGGGACAATTACATTACGGCTATTTCTCTCTCTTTCTCTCTCTCTCTCTCTTGTAGTAATGTGACGAGGACGGGCATGGCTATAATTCTTTTTGGTCATTACTCTTATACTTACAACTACATAAAGACTCTTGAGAATGTTCATAAGATTCCAGATAAATCGGGAAACATGGTGAGGAACTGTCATAAAATAAATATTTGCACGGTAATGCTACTCTAATGGTAATTCCCCACAGCTGTTATTTTACACATAGCGTATCCTATAATATATATTACATTATACGCTTATTATTATTATTTCCTACTTGATACATCCACACTCAAAATTTCATCTCCTTATGGATTTTCCTTACCACTTATTATTATTATTATTATTATCACTCTGTCTGTCTGACTGTGCCAGTATAATTTTTACCCAGGAATTTTTTCAATTCTTCAGCTTCGACGTGACTACAGCAAAGTTCTATGAGACAGGAAAGTGTGCTCTAAAATGAAAAAATTGGCTTACTTTTTAACAGTGGGATATCCGCAGTGATGTAAGTAGTTGCATTCTCCTCCACATTGTTCTGGAATAAAAAAGTATCATTAAAAGTGGAACCAAATTCCGAGAAAGAGGGGACCCACCCCCTTTTTAAAAAAAATTTATATATATATAAATTTTTATAATTGTAACATTTCGTACAACAATCATGCACACTAAAGATATGAACAAGTTTCTATAACTACATATCTATGGAAATTTCCATGGGATAAGGATGAGGCATTGGGAGAGAAAAGGCTGAAACTCATCTGCGATTTGAGTCATTAAAAAAATAACATTCCTCCACTTTTTTCCCTTCCCTGATTATAACAAGTTTGTATAAATTGAGAGAGAGAGAGAGTCTGTGTGTTACCCGGAGATTTCTACTCATTTATCCTTTCCACCCTATACAATACTGAATATATACAAATCTACAAAGAATTTATCTCGGATTAGTTACTCCAGAGAAAATTTATCTGTTACAGTGAAGAGAGAGCAGTGTGAATGAGAAGAGACGCACGGATCAAGAGATGTACAGACTATGAAAAAGCTATTCTAATACCATGAAAGTGGGAATGGTAGAGAGGAGAACATAAGCAAGAGGAGTGTAGTAATATCATTCAAACATTGAACAGCAAAAGTATATTGCTTTATGATGACTTTTATGATGGCTTTCTATTGCATCCATAAATAATTTCATCCAAATTTTCAAATTTCTGACCCTCATCCAATTTCCCTATCATAATCATCAACATAACTTCATAAGTTGTCTTGTCTCCATACCAAAACTTACATTTCTATTCTCTCCCACTATATGTCTATCTATTCATATGTAAATACATGCCTTGCTCCAGCACAAGAAGAATACATACTCACTACTCCGCAATTATTATTGAGGGATGCGTTCCATGGATTTCTCCATAAGCCCCAAAAACTCTCAACCCTACATGTATCCATACGGAGAATGAAAAATCTAACCGACAAAATCCTTGAGTAATAAATGCCATATAGTTTTGGACCTTGTATTTTCCTATGCCTTCTCTCATATGAGTATACACATACACTTGAAAACTACCCAGATTATTGTATTGGGAGAAACTCCGACGAACATTCCTAATATCGGAGCAATGCAATGTGCAATCACATTGTCATTTTGAAAAGTAGATGCACGAGAGTTGGAGAGCGAAGAGCTCAGTCTGTATGAAGAATCTCTCGGATTTTCCAGAGAACTAAAATTCTAATATTATTAGAACCTAAATCCTTGAATGTATACTTAAACGTATAGTTATGTTCAAGTTATTACAGATGAATAGGGAACGATGATACTTTATACCATGGCTCATACCAGATGAAAGTAACGTTTAAAGTGCACATTCCAACAAATTAACTGAGCCCAACGCACACTCCGCAATCAAGTCATAAAACTAAATGAATTAAAGTTTCACTTAAGACTTTTTCTCATCCTTGTCACGTCCTCACTTTTCTTCCTAAATAGATGGAATTTTTCACATGTTTTCAGGAAATGCTTACTCTATCTATGTGTCACCTATTATATTACAAAGATTTCTCGGAGAAAGTCAAAATACAAAAAAGTCACATTAAAAATTTAAGCTACTAAATTGAAAGCCTCTTAAAAGTTAAGTGTTCCAAAAACTCTGAATTTTATTATTATTTGAAGGGAGCTCTATTGAAGCATTTATAAATGGAACCATTTCCCCACTTTACAATCTTTTCCCACTCTATACGGCCTGAAACTTGTGAGTGTTTGGGATTTGATAGAAACATCATAGAGACATGGCATTGTAAAAGGTACAGGGTGTGCTCTACAGGTCATTTATATTTGTCTCAGTCAGTCAACCCTTTACGTATATCTTGGTTTAGTTAACAAATGTGTCTGAATTTTAGCACCCACCTACTAATGCTTTTTGGGAATGTATATTTTTTTTTCAAGAAAAATCCATAGAATAATTTCTTTTTATTTTCTCTTGTAACTTGTAAACTATATACAAGAAAAGTTCCTCTCTCAAGTTTAATATGGATCCCACATGTGTCTAAAAAGTAACATGAAAGTTGTCAATTCTCAACTCTTGAGTTTGTCTATTTCCTATCTTGAAAAGGTAAGATTTTAGCTTGTCGTACATAAAATTACGTTACAAAAGTTTTTTGAAGCTTGGATTTAATTCTCGCTTTACATGTGTCTTCTGTAATAATATAATATAATGTGTGTGTGTGTGTGTGTAAAAGCTACAGACAATTTGACAATTCATGTCAGTTTTTCTAGTTTCCCTACTATAGAGTGAGAATAATATACGTACATATTAGCTTTATCCACCAACCTTTAAATTATTTTCTTCACCATTCGTCGCCATTGAACTTGAAAGGCTATCCATACAATATACTACATACAGGAGAGACAGTAATGGCAAAAGGTTGAGAAGAGTCAAGTCAAAATATCACGTTTTCTAATTTCTCATCTCAAATCTCTTCCCAAAGAACATACTCATTCTCTTTCTCTTTTGGTCGATCAAAAAAGTCCAAGCAGGAGATTAGAATGAGGGAGATCTATCATCTCCATACCACCAAACCATATAATTTTCTTGTACAAAGACATAAATTTATCCTACCCCTTACGTCTATCAGAGCAGACGGACTCTCAAAAGGCATTGAGGTTATTTTCCATATAAATATACATCTCTCTCTCTCTCTGTAACTTCTACCTCTACTCTACGTACTTTTATTGAAAGGTAAAAATTCCTTGATACAAGAAGAATACGTGCAAGTCTCTCAAATCTATGTCCGAGTCGGTAGGAAATTCTTTGGTTAAACCAACCAACCATAGTCATTTTGATGAGAGGACAAAAACAGTTCCTAGCATGGCCTCTGCCTAAGTCCAGGGAGGATTTTTATCATCACAAGAATGAAAAATTCAGAAAGAAGAAAAAAAAACTTTAAATGAAAGTGGTGAAAAGTTTGGGGATACACACAAGCTCCGAACCTATTCAGTGTATAAAAACTCGATTTTGGGTAATAACTTTGGTTTTAGATACGTCCATGTGTGTCTGTGTGACTACTCCAAACGTCAAACCTTGGCTTGATCTTTAGCCAGGCCAGGGCAGGGAATGCAAAAAATTTCAAGGTACATTTCTCATAGTCTCACAAATCCAGTCCGTTAGCAGTAACAAAAATTGATCAAATGCAAATAATGTACAAGTAGTTCAAAGGAAAATGACTCAAAGTAAATGACATGAAAGCTTGATTTAAGTGTGGATTACATATACGTGTGGATCTATATAGAATAGAGCATAGGGGAGAGAAGAATTGAAACCATAGGAAAAACTCAAGAGGAGAAGACAATTGTCAAAATCACGAGAAAAATCGTAATTAGTGGTTGGGATTGATTGGAAGCAATCTCCATTATAGATACATTTTTTCCCTGTATTCCACCCCTACTCCCACTTCTACCCTTGCGTCACTAAGGTTATTTTGAAAGAATGTAAAGAGGAAAAAATGAGATACATTAGTGGAGGTTATAGTTTTTTTTGAGGGAGGGAGGAAAAGTCTCAAAGATTTTTGTTACACTTGTGAAAATGGGATGAATTGAAATTTATTTCCATGCACCGTAATATACTATGTATATATTCTTTCCATTGAAAGAGTAAATATTATTGGGGGTGGGATTATATATACGATATAGAAAATAAGCTGAATATATTATAACTTATTCATATGGAAGCTATACGTAGAGACAAAAATGATTAAACAATCACGCAAAAACATCCATACGCTCACCAAAACATGAGGAATGATAAACGGAGATGTAGCACCACCAACCTGTCCATCGTCCATTATGGCATTGTGAATGACAAGGGAGTCCTGACCATCGATAGAAACATGACCCGCCGGGACCAATACATCCGCTCTCCGAATCGTGTACTCTCTACGATTAGATTCGTAGAAGCCGGCTGCCGTCGCGGCGGCATGCATATTCGATGCTGCTGAGACATGAATACTTTCTCCATCGCTCCGCCTTATCACTTCGTGAGGTGAACGTTGAGCTCCTAACTGATGACCCTACATAGCAAGTATTTATATCATTTAGTAAGTGTGAACTCATCAAAATTTCAACCCTTTTTACACTTCACGAAGAAAAACTACACCAGATTTTTATATCACAAAAGCTAATATTCTCATCATACTTGTCTGCATGTTAAACTTATATATTTTACTACAAAGTCACCCTTAATTTGTAAATGCACGTTTTTTAAAAGTATACTAAAAACTTCATCAAATTGGTCAGATTTCTTTAAAATTCGTTCAAAAAATTTCAAAAATCCAAATCCTTGCAAAACATCTTTTTTCCAGAAAAACAAGCCAAATTTTAAATGTTTTCTAGAATTTCATCAAGTTTTGGCATTTTTGGTATTGGAAGATTGTAAAAATTATTTGTAGGATTTTGTTATGTGTATTACATAGATTAAATGAAGGTAGGAATTGAAAAATAAACTTTACTTGGTAATGCTGCTGGTGTAAAGAGTTAAGCTGGGAGTATGGATCACTCCCAGCGGTTAGATGTGCGGCAGCATGAAAGTCTATTTGCTGCTGCGTTGTAGGAAATGGTGGTGGGAAGTAAGGTGGTTGGAAGTCTGTCGTTGGTGTCATCCGCGGTGCTGATGTGAAGGATGCCGTTCCACCCGAAGCTGCTGATCCAATTGTTGTTATGGCACCTAAAGAACCTCCGTGGCTGCTCACCCGCTCCTGAAATAATTCCATCACATTTATTTTATTTACATCACTTTTGACAAGAGACGAGACTTATCATCTTCACATTTGTAAAACATGTCTCTTTTACTCTCTCGAAAGACTCTCACAATAATACACACAAGAGCCCAGAAAACCACGTATTTCCTACCCCTCCATTTCCACAAGAAAAATTCCACATCTTCCACGATAATTATACAAGAATTCATTCTTTTGACAAGATAAAAACTTATCCATTTACTCATTACGTACTTGGGACTCGCACCGCTTCATAAACCTCTCCAATAATTACCCACCCAGTGCATTAATTTCCTTTAATTTTTTTTTACTATAGTTAAACTACACTAAATGCTACCGCGCTCTTTCCAAACAAGGAAATTCCCAAAAAGTAGGAACAAGAAAAAATTTAATGAGTTCTCTTTCAACTACAGGAAAATACCTTGAAAAAATTCAACACATTTAAACTTAATGCTCTTTAAATTTTGACAAGGTTACCCCACACACACACACACACACACTTCTACACCTACAACAACAATCCAGATAGAAAATTAAGCTACCGTCAAATATTGCGGGAAACATTCATCAGTGCATTTCATTGTTTAATACCCCGGAAAATGTAAAGGAACTTTAGGATTGTTAGTATCCTCACTAACAACACACACTATATTTGATGGCACGTTAAAATCCTCTCGGATAATTCCCCCACAAACTTTCCACAACAGCTTAAAAATGTCAAATATGGAGAAGGAGACAATAACACAACATCCATATTTTTAAATTCCAACTCTCTTTATAGTTCATTTATGACAGCTTGAAGAAAATTCCACAAAGCCCCATTCTCAAATGACCAACTTGTCAAACACGCTCATATTTTGGGCTAAATTTACACCTTTTTAAAAGATATTCTTAGAGCACAGTTGTTGGAGCGAGAGAAAAAAGGGTATAATGTAAACAATAATTGATGCTCCCTTGTATTCAGGACCTGCTAGCCCTACAATGGTCAGAAATAGACGAAGGAACGTTTCCAGTTACAAGGAATCCAAAATTTCCACTCACACCCAACAATAATAATAACACATGTGAAGACAAACGAATTTGACGCATTTTGTCATCATGAGAAAAGCCTTCATGAATGATGAATTATTTAACCTATGGGCAGAAGGATTTGAACCGGTATGTAACAGCAAATACCACACAGAAGAGAATACACAAAAAAAAACAATAAAATTCTAATATCACTCCACAAGCTTATTACACCACCATTAATTATTACTCATTAATTAATGTTCCCAAACTTGTATGACTCTCTTTTTCCTTGTATTGTAGAAATCAAAAGATCATTGCAAATGAGAGAGCCTTAGTCCCCTTACAATGTTAAGATGACTGTGTGTAAAGAATAAGAAAAAGAGTGAAGAGGGAAAAAAACTGGAGAGTTTTATTTAAGAAGAGGCCACCAAGCTATGATGATGTATGTTTAAAGTCGCGTGTCTATCGTCTGAAAAGTCAGAACCAACTGAGATTTTGGGGATAGGAGCAACTTAGCTATATCATATTATGATGAATATAGTAACCTCACTCCCTCCCGAAACTGTTGCTTCGGGATATTCATGCCCCGAAAATCATTCCCCTTCTGTTACATCACTCACTCACACCATACACACACACAACAAGAACGGAGCCCACTATAGTATACAATCCTCCAAGAGCAGGACTTTTCCTATAGTGATGATAATAAGTGCACTCATTGAGCTCTTCTCTCTCTCTCTCTCACACACTCTCTGTACATCTTATGGAGCGTCCAACAATATTTATGTGAGGCTTTTAGTATGTACACCACGTCCATACGTTTCTTATCCTACTAAATGAAACCAAATGGGCCGTGGGCAGTGATAGACACAACAACAATAAATTCTACCATGGACTACATTATTATGACCCAAACATTTCCTTCTACCTTTATTTATGCATTAATAATTATTTCTTTTAAGCTTGTCATCTCATTTGTAACTCTCACTTGAAAATTATATCAACTTATACACACGATAGATACTAAAAATCTTATAGTTATTCGGTCATGTCGAGAATCTGACGACGCTCTCATATAATTTCAATGAAAAAAATATTTTTCTTTAGATTTTTTACTCAATTCTTCTATACAGTGATATAATATGATAAACACCCCCATACGCAATTTCCTACCAGTTTTCCAACCTCTATACGAATGCATTTTCCCCTTCAATCACACACCATTTACATTTATTACACCCATTGAAATAGTTTTTCACTTTTTTCAGTCCACTGGAAAATCCTACTGAATTTTCTCTATATTCGTTCCTCCAGCATAGGAGAAATATGGAACTCGGAAAAAATGGAAGGCTATAGGAAACTTTTTAAAAATCATTTCTTCAAAAATTCAACGAATTTTTACTCCAAATTTTTTATTGGCTATTTCCAATGGAATTGTGTGATAAAAATATTCTAATTTTTCAGAATTCCCAGTTAAAATGGTAAATTCCAGAAAATTTATTTCTACTGGAAATGATATTTTATTGCTCAATATTGAAGAATTTATTAGCTTTATAGCTCTGGTTAATTTTTTAAAGATCACTTGAGGTTGAGAACCTTTAATTAAGGGTAGGAAAGTTCCTTAGAATCTTGATTAATTTTAAAGTGGAAACTTACCAAAGTATTTCTACAACTTTGGATTTTAAGGGATGGAATGTATTTTAAGGATGATGTCTATAAAGTAATAGATATAGTCTTTAGGCCTGGATCTTAAACCTAATTTATCCATAATTTCCTGTCCTTGCCAAATAACTTGGAGTTGATTCGATCATAGTAATTGCTAATTCAGCATTCTTGGGAAAGTAAAGTGAACCATTTCCGATGCTGAATGGCCTCTAATTGATTACACATGATTTAACCATAGGCTGCTTGATCCAGCAAATCATAGAGATGCCTCCGGCTGAAATTCCTCAATGCAGTCACATATTACGGACACTGCAAATAATGTTAGTGTGAAAAGTCTAACTATTCCTCTAGAAACTATTCATTTTCCAATTCAGTCTACCCACCCAAGGCCCCAACATACTTTTACTACACAAATCTCTTCTAAAGAACCAATTCCAACCCTCTTTCCTTCCAACAAAACTCTTATTCTAGCACTTTAAAAGAGTGTCACTCACATACAAATGAAATAATTCAACATACTTTTTTTTTACTACGTAACTTGCTTTGAAAAAATTTTATTACGTAATTCCTGGGTTTGGAAAAAGATTTACAGTATGATTCTTTCTATATAAACGTTAAATGTTTATTACGTGAGTAAATTTGTAAAAATGTGACAAGATTTTTATTCATGGAAATTTACGTGGGACTTTCCCCTCCTCACACCAATCTTCCCAATGAATGTGTACATAAATTTTCAAGAGAGAGAGAGAGATATCCTTCACGTTCACGCTCTCCCGTATATAACGAGAGAGAGAGAGAGAGAGAGAGAGAAGACAATTGACTACAACTGTTCTCAACTCATAAAATCTCCAAGAACAAGAAGAACAAGAGAGAAAGAAAGAAAAGAGAGATGAAAACATTATGTTTTTCCTCTCTGATGAAAATCCGAATGTGGATGGATAAGATAGGATTTCAACCCAAGGGTGGACTCTATCAGGTTTTTTCCTCACACTCTGTAAGCGATTGAATGATTGATAACTCCAATGTTAATTCATTACAAGACTCAAGCCGAATAAATACATGTTTTAATTCAAACGCCTAGCAATTAAACATGGTAACTAAGACATTCCCAACTCACTCTCCATAATTCAAGTTAAGTACATCAAATAACGTAGAGAGATACACATAATACAAGAAAACATTTAATTGTTCCAACATACATGGAAATGATCCAAGATTTCTACCAAGGCCCCAAACAACCTCTCACAAAAGAAAACGGGGAAAAAATAATCTTCTCTCTCTCTCTAGATTGACACGTACTAATATTGAAAGATTTTTGCAAAGCCTCACAATCCAAAAGGAATGATACACAACCAGCCATTTACAGATCAGCAGAGCAAGAAAGTTCCAAGTGGTAATTACTAATGTCTGAGCCCAGCTCTTGACAGGTAATATATTTAAGCCAGTACATTAAGTAGTAGCCTTGTGTATAAGGAGATGTACATTTCTGAACAATTAAAACGTAGATATAGAAATATCTATACTTTTGTACAACAATTAATATCTAGGGATTATGACACCAATAATTAGCCTCACCATAATACAGGCCCATATAGTATAGGATGGTAATGCCGTATTAAAGGTAAACTTATTAATATTGGCAATGGATTAAAACTAGTAAAACATAAAACACACCTCCAGCCATATCCCATATGACAAGATAGGAAAATCTATGTGTAATGAATGGCAAAAATAATGTATCATTTAGATTGCACACATACTTACTTAGAGGAAGGGAAATACACAGATTGTATGTATAGATACAGCCATAGGAAATGTATAAAGTTTAAATGACAATTTAAAATTTGTTTTTGCTGGGGGAAACAGGTATAAAAGGAGAGAGGACAGGAGAGTTTAGCTTAAAGGAGAGTGCTCATGACGCCATTTAACAAGGTGAAAAAATTGACGTTGTCTAATCACATTGGGTGTATTCTTTTCAATCATAAAACAGGTGCAATTAAAAAATTCCACCAACTTGGAAAAAAGATTTGTTCCAAGTAATGGCAACAGAGGTAACTCCTTCCTTCATAGTTAATTTATAAGTAATATGTGCACATTTCATTTTTTCTCATCTCTTCTCTCTCTCTTTCTCTCTCACTCTCATCCTATAGCGAATACATAGTTGACTGGAAATGTTACATGTGATTGTTGATGTAGTCAAAACTCATGCCAAAACTACTTTGAGAGAGAGAGAGAGAGAGAGAGAGAGAGGAGGAAAAATGTCTAGGAAAACTTAAGGATTTATAATTTAAAACAAGAAAATAATAGTTGAATATTATATCCTGAGAGACGGAACCTAAACTCAAGCCACTCGCTAATAGACGAGGGAACGAGCGTAGCACACACATGGCACACACATTGTAACTGGAATAGACCCAACCCATTGGAACTCCTACTCCGTCGGTGACGTGATGATCATTCATCTCTAGCAACTAACAGATCACCCCCACAACACTCACCAAACCCATAAGAAAGTCTAGTTTCCTACCAAGACCGCATCCAATCTCAGCCCAACTGGTTGGACTTGACTCTGTTTATTCCCATAGCTAATATATATTCCCCCAGCTAAAATGCAAAAAGAGCTAAAAAAAATTACCCACTTGAAATGTGAAATTTCAAAAATAGCTTTTTTTGAAATTTTCAAATCTCACGATATTCAAGTTATGTCCAATCAAGGAAAATATCCTGTCTCCATCTAATCATATTTTCCTGGCTACAAAAACACAAATCCACTACAAATCTACAATCTACAACTATTCCTTGGAAAAGTTTAGTTGGGTGAGGAAACAAATGCGTCCTATAACTTTTTTCATGTACAATTTCCTATACCAATTCCTCAGTAGTATACCTGCTCAAGAAATCCTACGAATGTACAAAATTCCCCGTGGATTCGTCGTGACTCCATCTACTCTTTAAAATAGTACCTGCTCCCTCTATCAATGCAAAGTAAGGCAATTCAATGTAGTATGGTCGGGACTAGGACAAAATCTATAACCCACTTTTCCTTGCAAAGATCCTTTTTTTATCAATTATTATTCCTTTTTAATTTATGATCAGAATTTTTTGAAAAATATTATTTTGAATTGATTAAAAACATTATTTTTCAACCCTGCACTTTTTTGCATTCTGCAACGGCGTCGTCCCTATATTTACAATGTACGGCTTCTTTATAATTTGTCTCACTGTACTGTGGTAAAAAAAACATGGTTTGGAATTGAATCTGTGCGTATAAATTGCGCGGAGGGTAAACAAGATATTTATTTGGCATTCATCGATTCATTACTAGTTTTTTTCTGAACAATTATATAGTAAAAAAACCATCTAATAATCCTTGTAGAATTAATGGTTACGTTCCAATCCATCTTTTTGCTCTAGAATAATAATTCCATATATTATTATCTAGTTATTATGCAATGAAATTCCTGGTTAGGGATTTTTCATTCAAAAAATTACTACCTACTTGTTGGGAGGAGCTTGAGAGGAGCTCTTGGGGGAAAACTAAACTACTGAGGATGATTGATTTGTTCGTAATTGTCTTTAGTATGTATAAATGGAGCAGCATAGGGGATTAAATTCTATAGAGTAATTCATTTGAAAATCAACCAGCTCTGATTCATATTTTTATATTATTATCAAGTAAGAATTTACAGAGATCAGGTTTCAAGTAGTTTGGGATGATGCCAGTCACAGGCCAGAAACTACTACCTTTAAGATTTCTCTATCTCTTCCCCTTCTCTCAAATCTTCCTCACCATCAGTGTAAGTACCTGTGGAGAGATGGAGGGAAAAGTGATGACAAGTCCGAGAAAAAATATTCCAAGCATTGCTTTATTCCTTGTAGCATGTACATGCGAGACTATAGACAAAGCCAATATAACTTGTACTTGCGGAACTAAATGCTATTACATCTACAGCAATGATCTACTTGTTCAGTTACAACTCACCACTTATTTCTACACATTCATTGTACTTACACATTTATGTAGTCCACACTTAATGAGATTAGCAGAGCTTGAAAGTCTTTCATTCCTAAGCTATATACATTTTGACAATGCATATTTATACACATATATATATTCTATATATGTGCATGTACATAGGAAAAATTCCATGAAGGTAGGAAAATGAATAGTTTTTGGTTAAAAGTGTAAGATACTTTAGCCTTAGGGAGAAGAGCGGACGCAAAAATGGTCGATACAATGATACCTTGCCTAGAGCCAACTAGGATACCCCAAAACATCCACTCACACACACACACATACAATTTCCACGTTACACTCCAACATTTTTTTTTTCACCAAGTGTGACCTCTACGTGGCCTAAGGCCATCCAGAGCTCAAGTGCAGTCTGATGTGACGCAATGTATTTTAAGATGTGCCTATATACAGTCTATAATGTCTACATCATATCAATTATTTAACTAAATCTCTTCCCCTGTCAAACTCTCTGCACACACACACACACACACAAATTTGAGCATGTGCCATGCAATTTGAAATCACATCTCAAATTATTATCTCACCCAAATTGCATAGTACGTATGAGGACCTAGATTTTTACAACAATGATTTCACATATGTTGTAGTACTTAGAGCAGTAAGTGCCCACCCCAATTAGTAATAACAATGCGCATGTATCTATCATTATATATATACATATGTATTAATCATGCAAATTCTTCCTTTCAACTTTTTATATTAATGCATTGTATCCTAAGTCAACTTCGTCCTTACGAAATAAAAAATTATTTTAAATCCATACATTCGTATCTCAATGCTATAGCTCCTATTATTTTCCTAACAAAAAATAGTCAATTTTCAGAAAAGTAATAATCTTCTTAGTTTCATAAAATCCCATTAAAGGGAAATTATTTCAATGTACCACAGGAGTGCCACAAAAATGACGAGATCAAAAAACTCTACAACTTCTCTATTTTGAAAGTCTTTGAGGAAAGGGCGTGGAGGGTGGAATTACATTCTATAAATAATTCTGTAGTACTTTTTGACTCTCGGTTCATTTGAAAACAATTTAAGAAAAAATATTTTCAAGGAATATTGTCTGTATACATGAGAGTATAGGGGAAAGAAAACTAATAAAAATCTTAAACCTAAACACTAAAAAATAAAAATGTACAAGAAGAAACGAAGCAAAGGAATTGCTGGATTTTTAACACACGTTGCACAGCTACATAGTGTGACCATGAATTGTGTAAAAGGTTAAGGTTACTAATTCCATATCTAATAGTCTTTGTCTCCTGAAGCTTGAACATTTCTCTACATTTGGTATCTGTATTTATAGCTGTATAATAAAAATGTGGAACTATAACATAATAATAACAATTTTTTTTCAAACCATCCTTTTTCATTATGTGAACTTTTTTCCCCTCTCATTTCAAAGTTCACTGTGTCAATGAAGTTTGCCACATTATGAAGAGTTTTGGGTCTATGTAATAGCATGAGAATATGTACACAAATATTGTAAAAACAACGTCCACAGATTTTGCTTTGAGAAAAGTATAGGAGAGCAGACAACCGCTCCATCATTGTCCCCTCGTACTATTAGCACGTAGACATTTACAGCAATTGAGAGTATTTCAATGTAGAGTTTTTCCATATGTAATAGCATATTTTGACTTGGAGTGGTCGAGTACTCTGCTAGAGAGAAAGAGAGAGAGAGTAGGACAACCCTCAAAATTAAACGCTACATACTTTGTATACAAAAGCTCTCATGTATATAAAAGTTAAAAGCAAATGGAAATGTACATTGAAAAATCTTTTCCGTGGAATCCCCAACTCTCTATATATAAATTGTACAGACAAAGTTAATGCTTTGGCTGGAGTCTCTTTTGAATTGTTTGGTTGTTATCACAGCATTGTCAAGGCGGTTCCTATTTTTATTATGTAGCTTTTCTATGGGTAATTTGACGGCAAAGGAGTTCTCTACTTGCCTCCATACTATTTATATGGAAAGGAAAATAGAATAAAAAATACAAGCCCTTTATACTCCGACCCTTGTAAGTGGCAAGCTTATTACTAGAAATGTACAGGGATTTTCAATGGAATGTATAAAAATAAATATTTGTATTATTGTAATTACATATTGAAATTTAATAGGTGCGAGAATATTTTTGACTTGTTCTAGCTTGTTTTTCCTTTCACATATGTTATATTATTTAAAAACTTTCCTCTAGGATTGTCATTGAGTATTTTCTGATTTGACAGGTGGAGAAAGACGAAAATGGTTCTGAGAGCAATTAGCATAATTTAATCCCTTCTTTTTCATCAATTTAATTGTTAAACCTTGTTAAAAGTGTTATTTGACTTTTTTCTCCTCAAAAAAGTCCAATGTTTCAAATGAGTGGAAAAAACTTTTAAGACAAAGACATTTTTACAAAATGTTACCTTTTTGGTGCTATTTTCATTAATTTTTAGCTCCCATGAGATTTGAAAGGTACAATAATAAATTATCTCTGAGTCATTCATTCTATTTAACAATTATGCACAATTAAGGCATTAGCTTGTGACAGGGACAACCTACGTCCAAGATTTACACCTTTTATTCCAAACCCATTAATCACACAAGGTAAAGAGAAGCAGAGAGAGAGAGAGAGAGGCTTGGAGTAAATCCATTGGGCGATACGGAGAGAGAACTGATAAAAAAATCATTCAACTTGAGGTTTAATAGAAGAAAACTTTTCTTATATAGGAATGCATTGAGTAAATAGATAATTATTTGACTGAGTCCAAAAGACAAGTAGAGACTGATAGTGGTTAGGTTTGAAATAAAATGTGCCAAAGTTAGTTACATTGCTCATTTATAAAGGTTGAAGAATGGACGGAGAAGGTATAAGAAAAGAAATATATACGGAAATGTGATAGGGACTTTTATCTCTATCATCCGGTTATGCGCATACAAACATCTACTCAATCAATTTTGAAAGACAGTGGAAAGTAGACTTGATATTCACCAGTTTATTCAGAGTAGTGTATAGAAGAAGAAGAAGAAGAAGCTGGAAGAAGCATGCCTTTTAGTAATAACGAGACATTTGCATAAATTGGTGTCCACAAGACAGAGTTGGTCGAAGAGGTAAGGAAAAAAGTAGCATATTTCATATCATACACTACTGCCATAGACCACCCGTTAAGTTGGGTCGTGATGTCAATTTTGACTTGGGAGACTTTTTTTTTCTTACTTCAAACTTTTACAAATGATTAATCACACAAGTGTAGGATTTAGATTTGAATTTATTCACTAACTATAGAATCCTTATATCCTTCCCCTGTCTTTCTTTGGTAAGAAAAAATCATACGAATGGTGAGAGGAAAACCTGCCTGAACACTATATTCTCCAAGAGAGAAAAAAATTACATTTAAAATCTACACAATAATAATTACATTTATCTTCAAATAAATCCCATTTTCTTGTCTTATTGTTCAAATAAAATACTATATTGTTATCTCAAGCCCTCGTTTGCACTTCATTTACCCCCTCCAACAGTCTTTTCATCCAACTCCCTACCACAACTGTGTGGTCCTTATTCTTTAATAAAACAGGAATTCCAAAGCAAACAAAAATAATTATAATTTTTTTCAAAAAATTACATTATTGGAATTAATTCCCAGATTTCTCCCTATTTAAATCCCCATTGATAGCACGTTAAAATCCGGATTTGCAAAAAAAAAATCAAGGGATATTTAGAAAAAGAATTCCTTTCTAAAAAATTCCTCCCCAGATTTCTCCTCCATAAAATTTTCAAACAGCTTTGTACTTAAATTTCATCATCAAAAAGATTAGTAAGAAAAAGTGGAGATATAAAAAGAGTAAATGTGACCAGTTTGAAATAATAAATGTCAGCCATTTATAAATATCTGGATTACATTCAATTGGCAATTAAAGGATTGACAAGCCCTTTGAAAAAAAACTATAGGAATAAAAAATCAGTTGGTGTAGCAAAACCTTTGGAATGACATCCCATACTAAAAGGTACAAATCTAATAGAAATATATCCCTCAACATCTGTCCCACGTCAGTTTCAAATCAAATGACAAATGTATTCAAAATTATTCATATAAATTTAAAAGCAAGAAAAAAAATCTTACAAGATTGTCAAGTGTAGAAAATGTGCATAACTCCTGTAACAAAATAGTATGTACCATGTGATAGCTATAATTACATAGAAAATACTAGTATACACACAAATATTATTTGTATATGTGCAACTGAGACGAGATCGAGTGTGTGGTATTTAACATGGATCTCTCTCAACCTGTAGAGCCTAAAGCTAAGCAAGAGTGCAATCACAACAACAGAGTGACCACGAGATCCCTATCGGCGAAAAATTGTCGCATGTTTAAGCCATTGACTGGCTCAAAACATGGTTGAACTCCTTGGCGGCATTTCTTTCCCTTAATAACACTCCAACATCCGCGCCTCATTCATATACATACGCCTATGCACTTTACTATTTTACTCCCTTCTTCCCTCCAATAACCTAGTAATAAGTTTTTCTCTCACTCTCTTTCTTTTCTCCCGAAAGGAAAAAAAATATTAACCTACCACAAGAAAATAGCCTTTTTCCCCGAGTACATACGTGCTACTATAGTAAATAATAATACCGTATATTTTCCTATGGACATGTAAAATAGTACATCTTTGAGTCAATTACCAACTAAACACCCAATTTCCAAGTACCAAGTTAAGTCAAGAAGAACTCACGTATTAAAAAGAAAGGGCATCTTTTCTCATTACAGCCCAAGACCAATTGCTATCTATTTAAAAAAAGCCTCGGCTATATTATTGAGTGCGAGTCTCGAACAAGGAATAATGAACTCACTTATTAGTATGGAGGAACCTATCCATACATATACTGCGTTGCAGATAATAACTGTGAATAGTACATATCGGCTGAACTTGTTGAAAGAATGAACTTGAATAGCTCTTCCAAGATTTATACGTGTAGATAAGGAAGGGGGGGACATGAAAAATAATTTAGGGGAAATTGTTTTGCATATATAGAAAATCTACTATCACCGATACCAAAGACAACACTGTATTTACACGTCTTATATGAGTATAGATTTTTACTATGACGTCCTTTATAAATTCAGAATATGTGTACATTTATGTACACATGGATTTTTAAGGGAGAGGCACATGGGAAATGTGGCTGCTTTTGGAAGGGTAAGCTAAGATTTTGTTGGAGATGGAAAATATAATATTATTTGTAGATACTAAATAAGCTTAAATGTGTCGTGGATCTTTGGAGTGTGTCAGATTTTTGTGTGTAGGAAAAATGTATGTAATAAAATATATATGTGTGTAGCGTGGACGTGGTGTCAATGTCTTTGAGTGTAATTCAAAGGTGCTAATTTAGGTAGCATTGAATGTTTTTGAATGGAAATAATTGAATTTACATCATTGACGTCTTGGTCTCCATTCTCATCATCAGCCGTGGCTTGCTGAATGAGGAAAGTGACATTTTCGGTGTCACCATTGGAATGAACGACAGTTGCCATTTGTTTCCTTGGTAGTAGAGCTTCTCCGTCGGTATCAACATCGTCAATCTCTCTCTTTGGCACAATACTCATTAGAACGACTGTTCCTTCTGGAATGACTTGACCATTTTCTGTGGTTGTCGTGGCTATTGTGGCCGTTGTTGCTGTCATTATGGCGGACGCAGCCGCGGATGTCACAATGGTTGCCACTCCGTTGGTAACCGTCATGGACGAGGTGTCCATGCTCTCGATGTCGCCATTCACGGAAACAACCTCCCCATCATTCTCCATCTCCTCCCCAGAATGAACGTTGTTATTACCCGTGTCATCCAGACTCTCGTTCAGATCCGAGGGACTCATTGTCGTAGTGGCCATGTCACATTTCATTGTACTGGACTTGGAAGTCACTACTTCTGTTATGAATGTGGGTAAGTCTATTTGGACAGGTACATGAGTTACGTTCTTCAATTGTGAGGCCGGGAGTACGTACATGGAAATGTTTTTCTTGTGTTTTGTCATTAACAAAACACGACCGGGAACGGGAGGAAAATAGAAAAAAATACAACGGAATTTCCCCAGAGAGGAAACGAAATTCCCAAGGAATCAAAATTCCTTTTCCTTTTTTCTCCTCTGTATATTTCCTCTTCCTTTGAGTCAGGAGTCCCTACGACAGTGTCGTATCCTGACAGTTTTTTTTTTAGAAATCTTCCCCTTCTATTTTAGTTTCCATATAGAATTCTATTATTATTATTATTATATTGTCAACTCTCTTCCGCTATTCTTCCAACAATATAGTTACAATAATTGAAACAACACTCACTCACAATATAATCAACACAAGAGAAAAATAAATTAATATTATTAAACACAGTGAGATTCCTCTACAGAAACCAAAGGTTCTCTTCAAAGAACCTAGAAGACTATCATGTCCAATTTTTTTTATCAATTTTAACTTCCCAAGTCTAAAATACTCGAGAGTTCTCATGCAGCGAATCTTTATATAATTTCTCTTATTTAATATTTCACATTTTGATTGCACATTTTTTTGTGACCACATCCAATCATGAATTCTTTGATTATCAAAAATTACGATCACTTCTGCTTATTCTGTAACTGATAATATTTTCAAAATAAGATTCTCCCTTGTATTCTTTTGATTGTCAAAAACTCACTACAAAGTTCTTTTCTTGGACCATGTTTTTTGTACTCTCGTAATATATTTACTCCTCCATTTTCCTTTGCCTTTGTACTCTCACTTGGATTTAATAAATAAATGTTGTTGTATCACAAAACAAGTAAGGCAAAACTTCAAAATAATTCAACTTTTCACTCTTGCTGTTCTAGTACGAAAATACTAAGAATAGAAAATTATCGTATTTGAATCAGATGACAAATATTTCCTTAATGACAGTTTGGTAATTCCACCGCCCCGCTCACACTTTTCCCAAAATAATTTGTCTACCTTTGAATTTTGTCTCTCTCTCAATTACTCCTTTCATCCCGCACTGTTCCAATGGAATTAATAAACTGAGAGAGGGAATAGAAAGTAAATCACTCGTTGAAGTTAGTAGTTGTAGTAGTGTGACAAAGAAGGACGTTATCCGTAGAAACGTCGATGAGTGAGTGTAACCGGTATGGATACTCTTCTTTACTATGTCCGACAACGTTAAACTTGGACTCTTGATTTTGTCCAAAAAATAAATAGTACAAATTTTTATAGGAAACAATGGAGAGTTTGTTGTTATTGTTGTCACAAATATATAATTTTCCTATGAATTGGTAACCTACAAGGAAGGATTTGTAATGGAAGTCTATCAATATATAAATGTGTATATATATCAGTGTAAGGAATTATTATTATGTTGCTTGATAAATTCAAAAGTTGATTCACTCAACGAAAAATCACCCTTGAAAATGTATGTAATTTCTGTGAGGGCAAAAGAAATACACAGGACACAGGTGTACTAGGTGAAACAAATGATAGACTAAGAAATACGAAAAAACCCAAGATGGCTTCGAGAACCTCGGAGGAATTTTTTTTTCGCGTGGGTATTATATTCTTGACTGTGTGGTGGAAAAGAAAAAGAAAAAAGGTACTGTGGGCCAACGGGGAGGTTGCTTGCTTTGCTTGGGACAGACACAAAATGCAATCCAAGCCTTTAAAGCAGGCAACAAGTGGAGAGCCCAGGTATAGCATACACATTCATACTATAGTACAAAAGCTTTGGAGTTAGTTAGAAGAGAGCTTTTAAGCCAGGGACAAGCAAGGAGCTTCTCCATCCGAACTGCATAGTACTACCTCTCAGCTATGAAAACAGGTACCTGTCTAGCACACCTGATCATAACTTTCATAACTCTTTCTCGACCATCATGGACATACTAAACCATGGATCCTCGCTCATATACCAACACATGGAACAAAGTAAATCCTTATGTACAGCATTACTATATGCACGAACATAGCTTTTTATCTACACACCAGCATCATTACATTACATTCTCTCTCCATTGCTCACAAAGCATATAGGCATGGACAACGTTCACGTTTTCACATCTCTCTCTCTCTCTCTCTCTCTGTCTCTCTCACTCCGCAACCACATTCTGACAGTGTAGATTTGAACAATATAAAATGCATATACTGCCATTACATTATATAGACTAATATGCACAAAAGAGACCATAAGATCATTACATAAAAATCTCAATGCTCTTTCCTACAATTGCGATCAAATTCAAATCCTATCAGGCTCCACACCTTAGTTTTCTACTATCAAATCCTTTTATCTTCTCAAAAGTTTATAATTTACAATGGTCTCCGTTCCTAGTCCAATCTCTCTCTCTCTCTCCAACAAGACAAGAACACTCTTTTTAAGTAGTAGCAGAATCTAATGTGAGAATCTTAAGCAATATAATATAGAAAAAGGTAACCACCCTTAAGAATGATACAACTATTTTTCAAAGAAATTCTTATTTAATCGAGTCAATAGAAAAATGTAAGATCTATATAAGAGATACACTTTTTTTTAGTTTCCAAGGGAATTATCAAAGAATAAAATTGCAGCTTTGCTCTTTCCCTCTCTCTCTCTCTCTCTCTCTCTCTCTTTCGTTCGCCTCACGTTACTTGAGCAGCCTAGAAATTCTCTGTTCCAAAGACAACAATGCTGTGTACAAGTCACCTGCAGATTCCTCCTCTATATACAGAATATTATATAACCAGAGGGCTTGTGGACTAAGGCAAATCTTTTAAGGCAATGCTCAAGGCGATATAAGCCTTTTTTTTAAAAGAGAATATTTCCTTTTTTTACTGCTTCAAGGCAAACTTAAATCGAGTCTCTTTTAGAATATTCTTTCTATATAAGTACATAATAGGAATTTTCTATTTACATTTGGTCCCATGTCTCTCTCTCTCTCTCTCCATGACTTTGTATCTTCACAGGGACTTGGCTTATGTATATATAAAAAAGTAATTATATTTTTATTTTTGGGAACTCCAGCATATATAGGACAATAAAGCATAGGAGAGAGGGTAAGAGTGTAGAGTAGAGTAGAACTCGTATGTGGCCAATAATAAGCCTTGTACATGTAGCTTTATTATCAGAATGGAAACAATTCTGACAAGCTTTTGTCGCAGTTCTGTACAAAGGACCTGGTGTGTTCACAGAATAGTTTTATATCCTTTGGAGCATTCAAATTAGTTTACACATCAAAAGTTGCATTTCTATATATAAAATGTTCTTTTTCCTTTTCATATATATCAACTGTATACACTATGGATGGGGATTATAAGGAGGATTGTATGTATATCCAGGCATAATCGGATTCTCCCTCCACAAAAATACCTGTGGAGGTATGAGTATGTACTTGTTAAAGGAGGGAGATCCAAGGGATGTACACACGTATGAGACAAATGATATACATATATATTCGTCCGGTGGTTTCTATATCAACTAACGATATGTAGAGTAGAAATAAATGGGATAAGAGGAAAAGGCGGTGTAGGTATAAAAAGTTATAGTGTGGTAAAAAGGTAGGGACGCGTTATTAGCTCAAGTATTGTATAGGGAAAAACGTTGAAATAAATTGTCTGTTATAGGTACTTGGCTAGCTTTTGTTGTATCATGCAGCTCCATAGGGATGTATGCATGGTCCTGAACTTGTCTAGCTAAAGCTTGGGATTTTTTATTCGTATAACCTTGACTGCGAGGAAAAACATCCCATCATCATCAACCCACCTGTTCATTCCCTTCTCTCCAACTTTTAATGCCTTTGTCACTCTGGGATGGGAGCACTCGGGGATTCTTCTACAAAATTTCCACTAGTAACTACACCTTATGCTTCCATAATGGTGAGTGTCTCTCGCTCTCTTCGTACTCTGCTTAACTGCTTTAAAAAGCAAAGCTTTCATTTCAAATAGCAGATAGTTTTCCTCTTGCTGGTTTCTTTCATTCCAGCATCATAGCCATATAGCCTATACCACTAGAGAGAACAACGTCACTCAGATATTTAACCCTCTAATGATATATCATATGGATCTCTGCCGTCTTCTCTTTCCTCTCTCTCTCTCTCGCCCTCTTCTCACTCCATGAACCCTCAGATAGATCCGATGTTGCATTCCCACAAACACTACTTACTCCGCTTCAGACTCGACAGTTGACTTGTGTGTCTTTCTCTATATACTCCCAGACCATGCCACCGACTTGACTCATCGTAGAGCTAAAATCACATTGGTCATCGTCTCTCTTTACTTATACTCTTAATGTTTTACTCACTGCTTATGATTTCACTCACTACCCATCAAACCACTGTCAAATGCTCCTCCGAGTAGTGCTCCACCACTCGAATAAAAGCTACACTCTTGACAAGCTATTCCATTGAGGTGTGTACATGTGTAGCTACGCATTAATACAGCACTCTCCTGTTCTTGTATCCTTCCCCCTATGCATTCCCATGTTTTTTTGATGTACGTGATTTCCTCCACCTATATTTACTATTGCACTGCAATGTTATATAGCCAGCAAATTATTATGTAAAACTACATTTTGTGACTCTTACATTCTCTGGAGCTACATATCTTGCTACCTTTACCTACATACTCATATATGTACTGAGGGTAGAGCGTGTGTAAAGGAGAGAGATTTTTATATATATCGTCGGCTAAAGTGCAAAAGGGGCCATAATTTTAGAAGCGTTGTGCAAGAAGGGGCTATATGCAGCGAT
>JAQFXU010000108.1:0-91557 GCA_034693705.1 Spatulosminthurus flaviceps | reverse complement strand
AGCCAAAAACCTTGGAACAAGTAGCAGTAGCCAAGCAGTCTTCTACCCTCAAAACGCTCTCTATACATTCTATGTACATACAATATATACCCATTTGAAGGAAAAGCTTCATATAGGAAATACCTATAACATTCCATCCTCCTTCATCATTAAGTATGTACACAAATGACGCGGGGACTCCAATAGCAGTGTTAGTAAATAAGCAAAATCTATTCGATAGGAGTTTGGTGGACTGTAGGATTTTTTCAGCTCTAATATAAAATCATGGCTATAGTAGAGGAGCGAGTAGTTGGATATATAAGTTTATCTACAGTTGAAAACTATCCAGTTGAATGGACACAAGGGGCAAAAACGTAGAGGGAAGTAAAGGTTTGGGAAAATGTGTATTTTTTGCCAAAAAATTTCTTTCTGGCCACATGCAATAAACCTCCGGGACAGTTTCCAGAGAGCAGCAGAGATTTAAGCTCAATTCATTAGATGTCGACATTTATAATCCCTTCGTTTTCGTAATTTCACCAGCACATATAAAAACATTGCCTATATACTTTTTCCCTTGGTCATTTCTAGGAGCTATGCACAGTATGTCAGATAATCATATCTACATAAGGACGTTGTATGCGTATAAACCTTGGCGTGGTCACGGTATATTATGCATACACATTCCCAAAGAGAAGTCTCCTGCATTCTTTAGTATGTATGGGTGAGATATGTTTTTTATCCCTTATCAAGTATAGCTATGTGGACATATATATATATATATGTATATAATGGCTTATGTACTATAGTAGCTCAGTTGTAAAGTTTCCCTTACATAAAATTGCTCTCACGTATTTTTCAGTATCCGTACTTTACCGTGTTGATGTTATATTGTTCCATAGTCCATGAGAGCCAACTCAGACCAAGAGTATGGCAAGCTCAAGACCCTTCCTCTTCTATATCTAGTATGAAGCAAGCTTCTCTTAAGGAATTTCTTTGGGAAAAAGCTTTCTACAGCTAAACACTTCCTCCTCCAAGCCTTGTCTCCTCCGTGTGTACGTATATGTATATACACACGTGGGCAGAGAAGATAGAAAAATGTAGCAGCGGCTCCTACATACTTTTTATGCACACATCCAGCAGCCATCTATTGATTATGTACTTCCTACTCATGTGATTTACTATACATTCTATAGGCACATGTCTTCCGGGAGAACTCAGTCAGCAGTTGAAGATTAGAGAGAGAGAGAGAGAGAGAGAGAGAGAGAGGCAACTGTGAGTATTAGACTTGTGACGGGAGTGAAACTACTCCTACTCTCATGCTGGATGCTGGTGGTAGAAGGTATACATAAAATTGTAAAAAGACAAGAAAACGGATATGAGAGATCACGTACAAGATGAAGCTGACGTAATGCCCTGGATCTTGATTTTGATGGGATGCCATACCACAAGGAAAATGTTCTAGCTCCAGCAATGCGATACCAATATAAAATGAAATGAAACGATTGAATCTGTACGGTCGAGTCCTGGCCCCTATATTTTACTGCCGGCGGTTCCTTCATTCGCTAAATCATTGTGCATCTCTCTCTCTCTCTCTTTCCTAAATGGATATGGAGCATACGGACATAATGACAGCATTACAACTTGAGCGGATGAAGAAAAGAAGAGTCTTGAGTGCGACACATCCATAATTCACGAATTTTCAGGCAATTACGCAGTCCCCACCAGTTCAGCAAACGAACATATACTGTCTTCCAGGAAATTCTACACCAGTTTCCCCATGGCCGGAGTATTCAAACACAAATTACACTTTTCCCTTCTCCCAACCATTCCAAAATCCAACATTCCCATTTGATTATTTTTGAATAGTTTGCATTTTTTCCAAGAGACATACACTCTCCTCCTCTTTTAAATTCCACAAACATACTTAGTAACTCTACAATTTTAAACTCCTTACAATTCATGAAAAATTTCGTCCACTAAAAATAACCTATAAAATTAATTCTCAATTTAAAGCGGTGACTTTTTATTATTGTTAGTTTTTAATTTTTGATTCACTATGTACGCGGCGTACAAATTACATTTTTAATTTCTCGTGTCTCAGGAAATGTACAGAGAAACTTGTGGTAATAAAAATTAATACACATGTAAATTATGCATTCTATGTATACAAATGTTTAAAAAAGCAAGAGTATGAAAGCATAGAAATTGAAAGGAGGTATTGAAGTTAGAGAAAGTCGTGGATAGTTTTTTTTTTTGGAAGGAGTGTAAGTAGCTGTAGCTAATAATATACGTGTATATAAGTCATAGTATTATGAAAAGGAGCGAGGAAAATTGTTACTAAGAGAAGTTGATATTTTGTCATGAAAAACCTGTATATACAGAGAGTACATAGCCGAGAGGGTAAGGCAAGTGGAACTGTGTGGAGGCAAAAGAGTAAACGAAGAAGACGTGAACGACCGTATTTTCGTTCAGAATATACAATAAGTATTTATGAGACAAGTCTCTGCATATTAGGTATGCAGGAGCTAAAGTAAACGGTACATGTATGCTGTAGCCTTTTTTTTACCATGGATATGGTATGGTCGGTCATGTCATCATGGGATACCATGTGCTTCGTCCGAGTGGTTGGTTGCGAGTCGAGGCGTTCATCCGTCAATTGTGAATTGTTAGTTATTTGCTAAAGGCACTTTTTCCGCACCATTCTCCATTTGATCTGAACAAACATTTCATCCAATATTAATACCTTATTTCCTACCCAATTTTTTTTCTCTCTCTCACTCTCTTTCCCGCTCTCCTCTCCTCAACCCTTTCCCAAGCCAAGTACATACTCTTATACAAACTTACTAAGTTATTCTTTACTTTGTACACTCAACTCGACGAGTTCCTTCTCTCTCTTCTCTACATTTCTTTCTAGCTCTCTTAACTCTCAATGAGCCCAGTATATATATACATGAAATCTGCTAAAAAACCATGACAGAGTCTGGAGTCGAACTAAAACTCTCAAAACTTCCTCATACTTCCAACCATATGACATTTACAAAGTCTCATGGCGGAGTCGAGCTATTCTTTCTTCCCCTCCAGTACATACACGCCAATTAATTTCACTTTTGTTTCACTCTCCTGCTCAACCTTCTCTCCTTCCTCCGCCTATGCCCATACTCCCGCTAAAATCTACTAAAGACGTGGACTACGAAATATTTCCACTCTTTCTCCATCTCATACAGCACTATAGTACAAGTGCACATCCGTACAGGGAGAGAAGGAATGTTCAAGATAATCTTTTTCCAAGGAAAAACTCATTTGAGGAAATGAAATAAATACCCACGGAAATCAAGAATAAAATTTTCAGTCAGGGGATTTTGGGGGAGTGGAACTAGAGGAAAAAGGGATACTAAGGAAATGTAAAAGGGTCGTTGACAAATGTAGGGAGGATTAAAAATAATCCGAAACAAGGAATAATTATTCGGCAAATAATCTCAACTCAATTAATGACGTGAATAAAGTTTTGCTGGAGGAGGAAAAACACATGGGGATTATACATTTGAGGAAATTCTAACAGCTCGTGTTTGTTGATATATATGACCTTAGCTCTTTGTCGCAAGGATGTCGTGCGAGTTTATTAGTTGATAGGAGTGAATTATTATTATGGTAGACACGGGAAAGTGTTTGGAACAAGTTCCAACTTGGAAAAGAGAGGAAGGTGGGTAAAAGAGTAAATAAATAGGAAAATAGGGACAGTTTTAAGGCCATGCTGCTATCATCCCCATGAGTGCAAGCCGTCTACATTGCACTCTCTCTCTCTCTCTCTCTGCAATTATGTAGAGTCATAAACTGTCTCACGTAAGTCTTCATGGGATAATATATCCAGGGAACAATGGGGGGCACGAAGACCCCCTACAGGTGAGTAATATTAAAAGCACGGTGACAGGCCAGCAGCAAATTCCCTAAATTTTTCGACAATTCCAGGAGCTCACCAGACCTAAACTTACGACCGTCACTATATAACAACCCTACAAACATCCTATCAACCTTAGTCTTCCATGACAAATATTATGCTCCTTTATAAAATAAAAATATGTATTAGCATGAGTTCCGTAACTATGCATCTTCAAGTTACCGTACCATAAAAATGCACTCTACCATAAGTCTGAGCCATACATTAACATTTCCTCCGTTAGAATTTCACTAGTATTTGCACTAACAAGCTCATGGTGTAGGAGTAGCTACTTAAACCATCATGATTGTAAATACTCGTAGCGTGTAAATAGATTTTGAGCAGTGGGATACATAATTGTGTTTGATTTACTGTAGCAATAGTTAAACTATACAGAGCAAATGGCTTTACACCTCTCTAAACTCTCCATAAGTCAAATGTTCTGTAGAAAATGTGAGTAATGAAAAGAGCGAGACAAGAACTTTGGTCCTGGCCAGGTGTGTACTTTAAAAGAGCTTCTATCTATTAGTGGATATAGGCATTTAACTTTATGTATTTACACGAGAGGAGCAAGACAACTGTCGGACGTAATCATTGTAACAAGTTGACATTGACACTTTCTCACTTTCATTGACCAACCCACGTCAGATTTTTCCGTGGACTCTATATCCTAGCTCATCTTCGTCCCTTCCCCCTCTCCTTGCCTAAGGGGAGGATGAGCCTTATAATGTATACATAGCCAACTATGAGGAACAGCTTACAATTAGCATGTCCATCAATTTTGATGGACACAAGATATAAATTTTGGTTAGGCCACCCGTAATTTCTGCCCATCTTGTTTGCCAAAGTGAGCCTGCCTCTGTCTCTCTCCCAATCCCTCAAAGGGAAAACAATAAATCAAGTCCTGCCACACATCGGTTGTTTTCCTCTCATTACAAATATTCCCAGTGGAATGAGATCATTAAAATGTCCTACCTTCCGTCATGAGTCCTTTTACCATAACATTTGCTCAATGAACTGAAAGACATTTGGTATGCGCTGCTCTTTTGGAAGAATTCATCGTTAAAGGAATCATTCAATCAGGGATGGATCAGATATACTTTAATCACATCAATGTCTCCGGTTTTAAGCATGATTTTTTCCTATCATTATAGCCATCCTTAAAAGTAATGAAGGAAATTGCAGGCTGGAAAAATATAAATGGCTATGCATCTCAATCAAGTCAAATTTCAACCTATTTCCTAAGTTTATATACACGCTACAATTCGTATATGGGAGCATTGGTTTTTCCTTTTGTCAACAAATTTTGGTTTTCTGGCTTAACAATGTAACGGTGAGAAAAGTGTGGGGTAGGAAAATCCCATCTGTCATCATTCTTTTGAATCTGAATAATGAATCAAGTTGAGCACAAATATTTTTATCTGCATGACTAAATTCCATCAAATTACGGATCTTGCTGTAGCTTCTAAAAATATATGTGCATCCTCTGGTGATAGAGAGAATTGAAGGAAGTACTACAGAGAGAAAATAAATGTGGGGAGGAAATAATTTTAGAATGATAAATATTCTATTTTAGCCATAACCTCAGAAGAAATGAGAGCAAACGGTTTTTAAAATCTATTTACCTCCAAAAACCATGTCACATTTATTTCTTTGCCAATGCCAACAACCCCATCGGTTGTTCCGAGATCAAGGTAACATTTACTATTCAAATGTAGTCCTCATGAATATATAGCAACCCTCTTCTTGTCATTGTGTATCAAGTTGCGAAAACATTGTACAACGGATTGTGGTTCATCCTTTTCCCAGAATCTATACACTGTTATGCTTAAGAGTCATTCATGCAGGAGTTATTGCATCAGTCTCTCTATATCTACATAAATGTTCAAGAGATGAAACTCACACACACACACAATTTCTCTTCGGATGATTCAATTAATAAAACGACCTTAGCCTGTATTACTTCTGGGAAAGTCTATTGTGTGCCATATGTACAACAGCCCAAGATAATGGTTTGAGTACGCGGGTGATACATTGTGCGTTCAAGTGGAAGTAAACTTGATAAATGCATACGAATATCCTCCCATACCATTCTCCTATTTCCACCATGGTCACGGTCATCTTTCTATTGTTTCCTCCTCTCTTTCCCTTCATATTTACTCATACACTTTTCTATGTCTACAGTAACCAAATCCTAAAAATCAACTTCAAAATAGACCAACAACCCACGTGCCACTGAATCCTCCATTATTTTTCTACAACCTTCACACAAATAAGAATAAATATTTTAGTATTATTGGATTATAGATATTTCAGTACTCTCCTCATTTTACTATTAAAAATAACTTCACGTATGACCTAGTGAAATTTAAACGTAGCATGCATAAACTTAAAAAATATTTTAAAAAATAATGAAGTAAAATTTAATTTTAACGACAATAAGAGAATCCAAAATAATTTTCCCTCCTTTCCCTGGAATAAGAAAAAAGGGAAGGAATTACGATTAGAAATATATAAAAAATGTATACATGTAGTCTACATATAGTTTTACAAAAGGAAGAAATGGCTGGGATAAACATAGCAGAGCAATAGGAGGAGCAAATCAATGTGTATAAGCTGACTAGCTTTAACAAGTGTTGAACGACAAAGGAATTACACCTTTGACTTCTTATGATCCTTCTCTATGCTCTTCTCTCTCTCTCTCTCTCTCTTGCCACGCTCCATTTCACATTACTAAGATCGATGCAATCTAGAATGGCGAAATGGTGTAATAACTGAAATTCTTGTCGCATAACAGGCTCCTCAAGCTACTACCGATTACTAGACATGAGCATAAATGTCATAAATTCAAAACCTTCTTCTCCTGAGCAACCAATTCCTTTCCCTTGCTCTTCTTTCCTCTCACTACACACTGCATACATAAATAGTCACTTGGAAGAAAAGGAAAAGGCAATCTTACAAGGGTATTTTTCATATATCCGTAGAAATGCATAACAATGTATGCAGAGAGAGAGAGAGAAAGAGAGAGAGAGAGAGAGAGAGAGAGAGAGAGAGGAAAAAAGAAGAAAACTTTTTTTCAAAGCAATGCAGTGCAATTTCATGTGTACGTAACAAAAAGGAAGAAAAATAAGCATTGGTAGTAAGAAATATAAGTCATATCATTTGTGACTCCAGCAATATATAAATGGAATCTATAGATGTGAATATATTAGATATACACAACATAAGCTACGTGATAATCTATGCCAAATTCCATAATAAATAGTTTGGACCAGTATAAACGTGAGCTTTGTCAGTACATTGATGGAGGTGGCAGTCATTGGGCTCGTTTTGTCCACGTCTTTTGCATGTGTAGAAGAAGCCGATGGTAGTGTGTAATAATTTTCAAACTATAATATAATATCGCTGATACATATGCGTTTTGGATGTAGTAAAGAGTAGACATTCCATCATCCATAAAGTGAAGTGAAAAGATGAACACGGAGTGTCATTTTGACACAAAAGGAGCCCTAGCATCAGAATTCTAAGCTTAAGTCGAGGTAACGCCTCGCCATGTGGAATGGAATCCCAATAATCAAATAAATACGTTCTGCTCATACTTATGTGAATATAACATATCCGTAGTATTTCCTAGTTCCTACATCCAGTAATCTCAACTACAACCCAATACTACAGAATACATACGCTATATTTCCTACGTATTCATCCCCGTCCAATAAATCATCCTACCTATGAGCCGGCTTAGATTTTCACCCAGAAAATCTCTCCTCATTTTGACAGATGAACCTAAGAAGAAAATTAATTCCCAAAAATAGACCCCTCTTTGGATTGCGAAAATTTTATCTGAGGACTATACTATGACTATATATGTAGAAAGAAAAAAAATTATCTCATGCTACAAATTAATTCAGCCAGAGTTCAACTTTTAATAACATTACTTGGAATAAATGTTGAAAAGGAAATTGAATTAAAACGTGTGTGTGTGTGTGTGTCGAAAAATGCTTTGAGTGGTAGGCAGACATGCGCCTCAAATATATACGCCTGCACACATTAACAAAAAAAACCATCTAGGAAATACTTGTTGGGCACTGAGGAGATAAGTTCATTGAAAAGCTATATAGCCAGGCAACAAGCACGGGGCTGTGGTGGGAGAAATGAACCACGGACCGGGAGTTACATTCGGCAATGATAATCACATCATGATGGTACATGTTCTTCCACTTGTTCCTACATATAAGTCATCACACCAACCCATTTACACTCTCACAAAATACATACCCATGCGTATGTTGAACAAATACTGGGAGAGGTTAGAGATGGAGTGAGTTAGAGAGAGAGAGAGAGAGAGAGAGAGAGAGAGAAAAGAGGAAAGTCTCCTCTCGCCTGCCTATTATTTGCCTAGCTACCTAGTCGGTGAACGTAATAGTGGTGTAAATAGATGGTGAACTTTGGCAGTGTCTCTTCCTCCGTATTTCTGTTTAATCAGGATCCCTGGGATGATAGTGTCACCGTCACTAGGCCTGATATTCGATATGAAATTTTCCATTCGGAATTCAGTCGAGGGTGAAAATTCAATTAAAGAGTATCTTGCGATTATCACCCAGTCTGGTTGACTTATACACGGCCAACTTCCCCTTCTCTTAACACGAGCGCCATAATTTCAAACTACTTACATACAGCATCCTTCTCCAAGAGAGAGAGAGAGAGAGAGAGAGAGAGAATGTGTGTGTGTATGGGAGCGAGAGAGAGAGAGAGAGAAAGCGAAGAGAAAATATATGAGAAGCGTAAGTACATTGTAGATTGTAACCTACAAGAGAGAGTGAGAGAGACGTAGACTTATACGTCTTTTACCTTAAGGTCTATGGTAGAATACTGTGAGTCAGTGGTGTAGTGCAACACTTGTAGTTGCTAGCCCATCTTGAATGCAGAGAGCATCACCCAAAGCCAATAGTAAGAGCAATAGGAACTAACAGTCAAAGTCAATCTTTTCTAAAGTCACTTGGAATCGAGATTCAAACAAAATGCCCCTCAAGGGACTTCCTTTAATAGACTAAACTTTTTAAAAATCTCTAATCTATATTTGAAATCGAAACTGAAACTTGAGACTTGAATTTTATTTTCCATTTTTTACTCTCTCCCCTTCTTTGGTTTTTTTCCCTCATCCTCTGCTCTCTACAACTTCCCCATAGATGAAAGGACAAACCTTCAACCCTTCATTGTCACAGGTTTAAAAGTCCAAAAAATAGTAATAGCATAGGAGGCGGCCAGAGAGAGAGAGAGAGAGAGAGAGAGAGAGAGAGAGAGATTCAACAACATATTTGATGACCCATAATAAAGCGGATACGGGGGGAAAAGGTATACATAGGGATTTTTTTAGTTTAAAACTCTAGAGTCATGCACATGCAAAAGGCTCACATATGAAGATGCTTGGGAGATAGAGGAATTCTATGACTGTAAAAAAAACAGTTAAGTTGACTTGCCAACAAATGCAATCGTGGCAGAAAAATAGTCGATTCCTTTTCTCCACTCCGATTCCTATCAGATAGTCAGCAGTCGGAGGAAAAATCGAAATCTCTCAGCATTTTTTTAAAGTGTGTGTGTGTATGTGTGTGTAGGAGCAAAGGAGGAGGAACAAGTCATTTTCCATCCCTTTCCTAGTGTAAAATGATAAGTTGAAAGGCGCATTTGTGCAATGGGGTGAAAATACATCAGATTTCTTCTCTTCATCTTTTTTTTCACGTCAAATTCAGAGGTTGAGGAGGAAAAAATGCAAATCCTCACCCTCGCTTGCTCCTACCACAGAGCTCCAATCCATGGTCATAGAGTCATAGCGTGAACAACTTTTAGATTAAGATATCATTCCACATAAAAAAACTCCCTCACCAAATTTCCAAACTAAACGTATAATCATGAGAAAAATAGTAAGGGAAATTTATCCAAGGAACACATAAAATTAATTCTGAAAATTCAACTGTAAAATTCCTAAACCCTCACCCTCCAATCAATATCATTGAAACATCCTTATCCACACAAATATTGCTCTGCTGGTGACTAACTAAAAATAAAACCCTCCTTTCAACTTACCTCTGAGGGGTAGCTACGAAAACCAATAATAATCCACACTACATACTTTGATTACAAATTAATTAAACGTTACTAAAAAATAATAAAAAATTTCAAAAACCAATGTACATTTGCTAGTAGTTTCCCTACATAAAATTACTCGAATTTGCCAAACAACCAAATTTTTTTTATTGCATAAAACTCCACGCATCCAACTCATCATCATAAAAACCTGTTACAGTACCCAGGCGTTACTACCACCGGTACAGAGTGTGCTTGGAGGCTTTTATGACCATGAACATTTATAAATCCTAGAGGGTGAGTATTTGTTTATTTGTGCATACCTTTTCCCTACCTATATAGTTCCTATACTTTAGCTCAGCTACAGACTTTATACAAAGACCACTGCAACCTGCACTGACAGAGTAAAAGTGTACTTTCATCATTTCATCAACTTTGCCTTTCACATCCGCTCCGTTTTTCAACTCACCTCTATTTTCACTTTCGGACACTTTGAAGCTCTCAACTTTCGACAGTTATAAATTAGCTCTTTTCCCGGAATTTATTTGAGGGGAACAGCTGCCAGGGAAACTTTTCGTCCTTGTCTTTCTTTCTATCAAGAAAACTCCAAGGAAAGTTCCTACACAGATATGAAACCCCTCTCTATATACTTTGCTCATTCGGGCGGGGTGCAAGGGCCTGAACAAATTTCCAAAAATTGTATTTCGCAAAAATTACTATTAAAGTCTCACATTTAATTAGAAACACGTTACTCTACGTAAAAAATCCCCTATTTTCAGCTCAGTAATTCAGCTCCGTTCTTACAGATAAATAAACGTTTTTTTTACATATGCACGAGTTTCCATTTAATTTTCTCCCATAATCAATAAAATTCTGTTTGGATCTCAACCCAAGAATTTTCATATTGGTGGGACGTTTAAACCAAAATTTTTAGTATTTCAGCTGGGACCGGAGATTTTTTGGGATTTGTTTTCTTTCAATATTTCTATGACATGGCTCTTGTGGTGGAGAAGCGTTCAGGGGAATGAAGAAGGTAATGAGGAAAGTAAGGAAAATGAAGGTTAAGGAAGGATTTTAGGAAGAACCATGTCATGTAAGAAATAATGAAGAACAGTAAATGGGAGAAGGCTAGTAGGAGTTTAATTTTCCAGAAGATGGTAACCTAGCTGGGGTCTAGTTCCATGCATATGAAGAGAAAAAAAAAGTTGCCTTGTCCCACGCAATATGTATGTAAGTAGAGGGTGGACGGTGGACTGGTGTGGAAGGGAAAGGAGAGGGAAAAATCTATGTGATGTACATAATATGTGCGCTGCGTACATTAAAGTCAGATATATAGGTGGTCTTTGTTTTTCGGGAGTTCCCAGAGTGGTTACCCTTTGTAGAACACCTGATTGGTTCACACAGCTAATCATAAAGGCGTGACTTTCTCGATTTTTTTCTCCTAAAATTCCGGACTTTCCGTCTTGCGCCCTTGTTCAACCTCCAAGACATACCATTCCATGCCCTACCACCTTTCACCATTATGCTCCCTTTCTCAAGCAACAAACACTGCGAGTGAATACATCTACTCTCAACTCTTATATAAATACATAGCTTAGAATCCCACACATCACATATATGTATAGCAACATTGCAAGATATGAGGAGGGGATACAGATATTAGACAGTATTTGAATAAGACTAGGCCCTATACTTTCTTTACTACTACTCCTACTCTACAGTATAGTCTATACACATGCATGCACTCCCACTAACAATTTTTCCCCGTGTGGAAAAAGAAAGTTTCTTTGAAGACCTAAATGTATTACAAAGTTCTCTTTACCTTTCTACTTATTACCATTATTAGTCTACTCGAACCTTGGCCACTTCTCCGCACACTCTTTCTGTCACACATTTACTTGTGCTTTCCCTACTTTAGTCCCAACTACTACTACTGCTACTACTCCTACGTGTATTTATGTACCTCCTTTTTGTCCCTCTCTATATTTACTCTCAGCTTATAGCTTTTGCTTCAATGGAAATTTTAGTCATTTTGTTAACACCTTTTGTTTCTATGCAATTACTCTCCACACCGTATTCATTCTTAGTCAATGTAATTAATTAATCGAATCAAATGGTTTGTACAATTGTCTTCCTCTTTCTCTCACCCCACCTTTTCTCCCTCTCTCTCTCTCTCTCTCGTCTCCTCAACTACTCTAAAATAAACAAATGTAACAGCAAAAACAACTCATGTGTGAGGAATAAATACGTTAGAATTGTGTCAAAATATTTGATTAGGTATTAGTAGGTGAGGATGATGCTGGTGTGGCGGTGTTGTTGGTGGTGATGGTGATTGTAATCACGATAAAAGGTTGAATTGTCCAAGAGAATACATTATCCTAATTCTTACACATTATCTAGCACAAACCATGTGGAACACAATGCGAAACCAAAAGCTTGATGAGCTTTAAGTACTCAACAATAACAGTATGAACGGTGGCTCTCTCCATACGATTATATAAGCTACCCTCGCACTAACCAAAATGTGCTTGTTTAATGCTTGAAAAAATCCAACATTACTTAAATTAAAGCTAGAAATTAGCTTAATACTTGGAAGATACTTAATAAAAGGGAAAAAATAATTTCTTTCTCTCTCTCTCTCCCTTTCTCCTCTTTGAAAAAGCTCTTCTAATAAGTAAAAACACATTAGCTAGAGTGGCTGCTCGGAAAATACATAGTATGATGCGTAGTTATGGCACTAAAAGTTTCTCTCTCTCTCTCTCTCTGTCTCTCTGTTAACATAAGGAAAGTGGCTAATTATAAAGGGTATCTCTAGGTAGACTTAAGTGAAGTGTCGTAAGCATTCTTCAACACACTTCCTCTCTTTCCTTAATGGATGAAGACATTCATTGTTTTTACAGTTGGACAATTACTTAAATTTATTTACTTGATTAAAAGTTTTCGTTCTAACGCCCAAAATGCAAACAAAGTTGAAAACTTGAAGAAGCTACTTAATTTACTTGAGAAATCCCCATAGCCCTTTTCCCTATATTTATATATTTTAAAGCCTTGCTCAAATTTTATCCTAGCTTCCCATCTTTTTAACATTATATAATGGTAAACAAGGGAGACTTGAGACTAATTACAAGTATTCACAAAATTTCACATGTCATTTGCAGAATTACTCGGGAGCGAATTGTAGGAGTAACTTTGGAGTTTAAGGATAAAGCTTCCATTCTGCCTAAGATTTTCATAGAGAATTTCATTGGCTAAATTTATTGAGAGGAAAATTAGAAAAGGAATTCGTTTTGAGAGTTAGTGCCTGCTTGAAACTAAAGAGGAGGGGTGCGTGGGATGAAGGAAGAAGAAGCTTTTGGGTGAGAGACAGAGAGTGCTATAGGAATGGGGAAAGAGGAAGTTGATGTAGCAGTGGTGGTGGTGATGGTAGTTGTAGTAGTGGTTGTAGTAGTAGTAGAAGTGGCAGTAGTAGTAGTGGGAGAGAGGGAGCATGAGGAAGATATTGTCTCAAAGAAGAATATGGTCGAATGGAGGAAGGAGCAATAAGAGTTATATGGTTACATGAGACAGGAGGCAGGGCTTTTGGCTTGAGTGTGAGAGGAGAAAAAACATCTTGGATTTTCTATTGCGCAAACTTCCTTAAAAGACATCCTCAATTTACTGCGCACTTGGAGCTGCGAATGTATATCGAATTCCGATACCAATCAACAACTACTCTCCGTTTCTACTACCAAGCTGTGTTTAAAACCGTGATTTTGTCATGATTTCGAACTACCACTACTCTCAACCATGGTGATACCAACGAGGAGATGTGATGTGCGAACCAATTCGCATCTTTCTCTCTCTCTCTCTTCTCTTCTATTTTTCCTCTGGCAGTCTATACCTACCCACCTACAACATCACCGGCATCTGTCACTATAGTGCCTCTTTCTCCCACCACAATTTTTTTCTTCAATTTCCAAATAAATGCATTTTTCACTTCAGAATTATATACAAGAGAAATTGAGTAGGACATTTTTTTATTGAAATCTATGCCAAATAAATCTTCCTTTATTTCTATATATTTTACCTTCCCTATTATTATCTCTAGCTAAAAATACATGCATATGTTTTTACGAGGCACTTCCCTAAAATTGCTTGAGAGTTTGTAAAAAATTGTTATACAATTTTTTTAAGCACTACTAAAAACTAAAAACGAATATTGGGTTTTTCAATTTTAATGGAGCTGAAGGAGCATGAGGGTAAATGAAAAACGGAGATTAGAGAGTCCTGGAAAAAGCTCAAAGTTTCAGGGGAGTACGGAGAGCAATGTAGAAAAAAAATTCAAACTTAAAAATTCTACGGTCACTGAGGCAAAAGCAAGGGTAATGCAAAGAGAAGTAAAAGTGTCCAGGGGTTTTTTTAAGAGAGTACGATGAGCAGTTAAGATTGAAAAATTTCCTAGTTAGCCTTGTTGTAGACAAGAATGTTGTACTAATGCTGAGAACGATATAAAGTGAACTCAAAGCAGAGATGAGGGAGTAAAAAATATATGAAAAACATCCGAGTGTTTATAAGATAGTTTTGCTGGATAATAAGGTGGTCGTTGGTGGGGGAAATAGTTTGACATTATGATCTGCTTATAATTTGTTCCATATGATCTTTGTTCAAGCCCAGAATAAATGTTACATAATTGAATTAAGGTTGAAGGACAAAGTGAATTTTTTCCGCGTTTCAAGAAAGGCGAGTCAATTGAATGGGTCGTAATGTTGACATTACGGTAATGCTGATTTTATTCATGAATTCATAACTTTGTAACTTTGGGACTCTCGGACTTGTGACTTTTCCATGAGTTTCTTTAGAGCAGAATGAAAGGGGAGGATAGTAACAATGATAGACGAAATAGCTCTGGAATATTACCAAGCTTTTATTGTGAAATTCTAATGTTTATCATAATTGCATGACTTATGTCATTCCAGGGATCTCTCCACATAAAAGAGCGAGTTATTATAGTCTTGTAAGAGAGAGAGAGAGAGAGAGAGAGAGAGAGAGAATATTTCAAGTAAGAAAATCATCAAATCACGTGTATTATTTTTCTCCAAGTTTACATACACAAGAGCATTGTAGCTTTTGTTACACTGTACTACTGCTACAAGAGAAGAGCACAAGAAGCACAAAAACCAACCATTTCCTCGTAATTGCTACAGACCAGGTCATAATTTATGTCAAGTTACTTAGTAGCTTTTCCGTGTCTACTAAAAATTTACCTCCAACTATTCAATTATTCATTTTCATACAAATTTCAAATTATGACAGGCACTATGAATTTCATAGGGATGAAAAAGCTACGGCCCACGGGAAAACTTTCCTTTATAATTCTATGTAGTAGTAGAAGCTTATATTCTGCACCTGAATTTATGACTGGATTTCTGAGTCCAAGTTAAGTACATATAGAAATTGATACAATTTACACTATGGACTTGAACTAAAAGAGAAAATTGCATGTGACCAACCTGGAAACTACCGCAGTGCAGTATAATTCACATGTATGGAGAGAGAGAATGGACTGTCATGGATTTTTGATCGACTGGAACCCCCCTTGTATCAAAATATACACACATACATATATATTCACATTTCCAGAGTACATATGTATAGCCAGTGCGGTAGTGGTGGAGCGAGTCATGAGGAAATGTCGAAGCACTTGATTGTTTCCGTGTTTAAAAACGATTTCCAATTAATTACGGGACAGATTCGGTTTAATGTTGATGCGTAGCTAAATGTGAGTCGGGCCACAACTCCGCTCATTCAGGATGGATTGGAGGGAGGGCAAAAGAACAGCCTCATTCTAAGGGACATTTGCTAATATATATTGTGTGTGCATCCCAAAATATATATGCATATATGCCCATGATGATCATGACAGCCGTATAGTATATATAAGTTGTGGAACAACCAATAGCCCCACTTTGTTCCATACATACATAACAAATGGGCTACACGCGTTAATTCGAGAACAATAGGTCAACCGTAACTCAAGGATCGATCATTAGCTTCCTCCAACAGCATCTAATGTCCTATAATGCTCATTAAGGCAGATACCCTCCATCCCGTCCCATCTCGTGCTTTTAGCCATCAGAGACGAGGAAAAACGAGAACTTTTATACCATCAAATAAATAACACACACTTATGTACTATCACATATAAATTATATACACATATTTAGGATTAGCTATAAACTCCCCTTAGACCCCTACACTCAAAGAACATAACATTGATAGACAAAACACACAAATCGTCAACATTACACGAAGACATTACTCATTTTGTCCCACGTTTACGCTATAAATATAAATATATGTACCAAGAATAATATTAAAAGCATCTCTACATTTTGACTCTCAGCCCAAGGAAAACTACCCGTCAAACTTGTACCATTTCATCCGCCAATGAATATATCGCTAATGGTAATGGTCAATATTCGTAATAAGCCCGAATGACAAATTATCTCTTAGCATTATAGTTTCAAAGCAAAGAAGAGAGAGAGAGAGAGAGAGAGATTGTAGGTACTTATTTCTCGATGCATACAAATGTAGAAAAGCATAGTTTGCAAAAGCCACTTATACAACCATAAAATATTGGTACTAACTAATCTTCAATTTAACGACATTGTTAATCATTTTAGTGTGCAAACATTCAAATGACTTCATTGTTCTGGCCGCCTTAGAACTTTCAAGCTTTAGATTAATTTTTTTAGTGAGTTTCGCAGGAGGAATTAGCTCCACATCTTATTATCATTGAACTTGTTATTGTCTAGGAAGTCAGACAACCCATACAAATTACCACATTTAATATTCATTCCAATTATCATACATCACCAGAATTTAAGCCAACTGTTCACAGCAATATTCCTTTCCGCATATACTCTTGTAATTGCAAAAAAATCATTTCTGCAATAGCAACAAACTCAATTTAAAAGGTTTCACTTTTAAAGAATTGCTCTTCCTATCTTCAAATTTTAGCAATATTTGGCCAAACCTTTTAGAATAAATATTCCGCTCTTATAGAAATATACTAAAGTTCTTCTGAAGCTCGAATCGTTCAAGATGGTGGACTTCTTTCGACAACTATAAAGCCTAGATATATATAGTATGCCAAAAGAGTAGTACTTCCCCTTCAATTCCTTGTTTCAAAAGCAAGCACAAATCCCCACCAACCATATAATATTTCTTCTGCGGACTCTTGAAAAAGATCGTGATTTACAAATCTCCTTTGTTACGCCATCTAAATTATACTCTTCCAACTAACCCTCGTCTATTCCTTCCAAATACAAAGTCAAGGCCAAAGTCCACACATTTTACCTTAGCTTGTTACACCCCCTCCCCCTAGCGAGTAAACCTTGCACTCTTAGTTTACCTTTTTCCACGCAAAACGTCGCAATGGATGCGGATTTTTCAAGTCAAGCACGAGAATTTTGAACGTGCTAACAGCATACGATTTACAATACGCGGGAAATACTTTAGCTACTACCCAATTGCTATTAGCGCCCTCTCGTTAAATATTCCGCAACTTGAGCTTCCTCCAAAGTCACGACAGGGAGCTCTAATAATCTGAAGAAAAATGTGTTCCTTGCCGGTTGGAATTTCCACGTGTATAGTTCGTAAAGCGTCAAAGCAAAAATTACTTCTGGATAAAGTGCCACAGTAAGAAATCGCAAGAGTATGATTTCTTCACAACACCTGTACAAAATAGGGCTTCCTCAATATAAAAATATGCATGTTTTGTTCCGAAGCCTTTTCCAAAGCAAAGGTTGAGGGCCGTGTATAGAAAATACTTGTAATTTAATTAGATGCGGTAATAAACAGTTACCAGAGAATTTTAAGTGAATCCGCCGTGTCTGCAGGAAAATATAAATCCCTCACATTTTCTAATTTTCCTTTTCCTTTTCATGAACATCAAGAGAGTTAAATCTTTAGGTAGAAATTTCATTGAGGACTGATGATAAATCGTGACAATTTCATTGTTTGAATATGTAAAGGATAATAAGTGAGTATGGTATTTCTACGTGAAGTTATAATAGCAAGAGCATAAATAAAGCCCGATAAAATAACCTTGAGATTTGGTTCAAGATATCTCCTAATGACTCTACACTCACTCTCTATTCAAGTGGAGGACTATAAAGAACTATGGAGAGAGAGAGAGAGCATTGTTATTGTTATACAAAAATACAATCCATAGGTAGGTCTCTCCATAATATCATTATAAATATATAGGAGTTAAAAAATTGTGAAACGACAAAGAAAGAATTGTTTGAGACTCTCTATATGTACATAGATATGTATTGTTAACATATAAGAGACGTCTTTAGTATGGAAAACCGGTCAATAATAAGGGAACGGTGGTGTTTTACTTTGAGACGAACCTCTATGAATACTCGTAACATAGAATGGAGGAATATGCAAGTAGATTTAGATAATAGGTGTCTCATACACCTTGGTCGTAATCTGGAATTCATACTGGAAAGAAAAGAGAATGAAAGAAGCAAACACTATAGAAATTGTGAATGGCTACATACGAGATACGATAATCATAATAATAATCATATAACCATAATATCACGTACTATCCATTCATTCTCTTATTATTCTCTTCTCTCTCTCTCTCTCTCTCTTCAATTCTCTTCCACCACAAATAATAACAACTACTGAAAGAAGGGAAAAGCAATAATGGTCGCAAAGTGTGAATAGGAGAAAAATGAATTCGACTACAAAGGAATCTCACTGCTTCTTTGCCTCTTTTAAGTGCAGTTCATATTGTTATATATACAAAACCCATAGTCCATCCAAACACACACACACACATACACACAACAACGCATATACTAGCGTCAGTGAGCAACTTATTATTTCCGTCCAGGACTCGAAAAAAAACGGAAACTTTCCCCTCTAATATGATAAGCAAACCTTATACAAGCCTTGTAACACTCACCGTCATATTTTAAATTTCAATAGAATCAAAATTCCTCTCTCACATTTCCAGAAGAGGCTTAAATAAAATTAACATGTTAAAAAATATTCATCAAAAAATCAAGAGATGATTCAAATTTATATTATCCTCTCGCCTCCTTCCTTGACAATACCATCGAGCCTATAGTGAGTCCTCCTCCCATGACATATTGAGAATATTCCATTAAATTAACAAACGATAAAAATAGGAAAATAGATTTAGCGCTTTCCTCAATTTCCGCAACGTGTCAACTTCCAGCTGTCAATAATTTGAGTTGAGACTCTCAAAGAAGAAATGAAGGACAATCCTTTTTTTCTCACTCAATTTTAGTAAGAATTGAGAATTGAGTTTTGGGGTAGGAAAAAACTAGTTTCCATTACGGAAGAAGGTAGTGTAAACGGATGGGCTAGACAAGGGTATGAAAATAGTTGGTAGTAGTAGTCGTAGTAGTAGAAGTAATAAAATGCGGTAAATGCACTGCTGATTGAAAGTTTCCTTTTTGATATGGATCACATAATAATAGAATGAAAGTTTTTGAGATTTTTTTTTCTCTTTTACTCACTCACTCTTTTTTTCCATCCTTCTTCCAGTTATGACAACCTGGAGGAAAAAACTACGAGGCATGAGAGTTGAGTGTAGTTTTTATAAATATATATAAAAAGAAACATGTAAAATACGAGGAGGGGAATAAATGTTGTCTACATCCCAGAGTACAATGTACATCTGCATTGGTAGAATAATGGCAGTGATAGAGAATAAAGAACTAGATTGACAACAAAGTACAAGATTAACTTTTTCGAGGAGGAAATCAAAATCAAAAGTAATAGAAAAGGAGGGGAACAACAACGAAACGAAGAAGAAGAAGAAGAAGAGACGTAGGAAAAGAAAAGGACTGAACCCTTTCAACAAGGATAGAATAGGAAATCTTCTTCTTCTTCTTCTTCTTCGTCTTTCATTCTCTATCGCACTCACTCACTAAGTATAGCCCAAGTATGTAGGCCTTCTGATGTTTTAGCCTCGTGGATGTTATTGTTGTACTACTTTGCAGTTCAGTTTGATGTGGTGTCTGTCCTTTTGAATTTGAGTTTTTCAATGCATTCATTCAATGAGTCACTCGCTCACTCAGCCAAAGAGTGAATGAATGAATGACCTTTTGATTTTTTCCAGGAGAGAAAAATCCATTTTTGCACCAAAAAAAAAAGAAAAGAAAAAAGAAATTCCATGTATAGCTATAGTAGAGGACTTGAAATATATTTACTTACACAATACCTCACGTATAAAGAGAGCTAAATCCTTCTTACAAGAACTACCTCGGAAACTTTTCCCTTAGTAGAGTAACACTATACCAGAGTACATGTGTATAGGTTAGAGAGAGAGAGAGATGGGATACAGATATAGAATTATATAGAGGAAAAGAAAGAAACGTGACAGTCAAGTGGAAGTCACGGATTTTTTCCCCTTTTTTAACATTGCCTATCTACCTACATTATCTTCGGAGGAGTAGTCAGTCAGCAGTCAAGTCAGTCAGTCCATTTAGCTTTAATATTTTACTATTATTGTCATCAGCTGTATAGGAAGCCTCACAAAAGTATTTTCTTGTCCTGCCTCCTTTCCTATAACCCACTAATGCTGTATATATGAATTTCCACACATTTTACACAACTGAGGACTTTTTTCTCCAACTTCTCTAGTAACTAACAACTTTTCCTAAAATCCCGTCTCCACACAATTCTTTTACTTTGAATTTTACCACTTAAATTCCGTTTTTACAACTTCCTCTTTACCATTAGCCCATACGTGAGGTCTTGATATGGTAAAAAGAATAAAATTTGCCAATTTTACCGCGCGCGTACTCTCTCTCCCTAACTTATGCCCATTATCTTAGACTATGATAAGTTTTTCACAACCATGCTAAAACTTCCGTGTATTTAGTAAAGCGAAATTTTTAAATGATTATATTTTTTTGGCAAGATTACATTAAGAAAGAAGCGAATTTAGAGTAAAAATTTTACTGGGTTTGTTAACACCGGGATAAAGTTCAATAGAGGAGGTTGACAGAGAGAAAGGCAGTGGATAATTTTATGAAAAATCCAGATTTCCCAAAGCTTATTTGTATTTGATGGGCTTTTGAAGATGTTGTTAAAAAATATGAAAACGTTCATTTTTTGTCAACGATAAAATTAATGGAAAAATAGGGCAAGATCGTAAGTGTATATAGTGGCTTTTGATTGAGAGAAAAAAAAGTTGGTTTGTTGGAATGGAGAGAAAATACTTTTTTTCCAGGAGAACCACATAAAATTGGAAATACTTGGATAAAAATATTGTTTGATCTAGTGAGGAACTCTGATGAAAAGATTCTCTTAAGAAAAGTTTGCATACTTATCCTGACGGCTTAAAAAGCAAGACTGGCGGGTGGAAAGGGTGAGACGATGAGTTTTGGTAAAGTGGATGGTTCCCTTTATGCAAGAGGATATGGATAGAAATGGTTGTAATAAGTTGTAGATATTTAATATGTATGTATGTATGTAAATATATAGATGGGGCCTATAATATGGAGACAGTAGTAGTAGTGTAGTAGAGTATAATAGGCATCAACTGTGTACTCGGGGAATAAAGAGACTTGAGAAAATAATGGTGCTGTCTATGGCATTCAAGTGCACCGTGGTCACAAAAAGGGGGGTAAAATAAGGGGGACTCATCTTCGTCTCTCTTTCTCTCTCTTTACCCACACACACACACACACACACATACAAATACACATTACATACACATACATTTCTATAGGGATGAAAACCTCAGTTCCTATGTAGTAGGAGTCTAGTATAAAGCTATTGCTCCTTAGCCATCAGAGAGTCGTCAATGTCGTTCTATCTTTTATACATGAAGTTGAACATATAGACTTGATACATATGTATGTATATATTGTGGGGAGAGGAGTTGCAAGTTTCATCATATCCAGCCTACAAGAAATGGTTTTCTATGAAACTCTGTTCTTCTCCAGCTTCTATTCAATATCAATAATAGTATGAGAGAGCATTCAGGACCAAACTATAAATTCAATTCAATTTCTAAGCCTTTACAATCTGAGTCTCTCTTCAACAGTCAGCAGTTCACTCAAAACTCTACGCGCTCTTCCTATTTCCTGTATAAACATATATAGTCTCTGATTTTCCACATACGTAAACATTCACACACACATTCACACACACACACACACACACACACACACACACACGTATATTCAGACATGCAAAAACTTTTCCCTCATGACATTCTGCCAGTACACAATATGTAAGATATATCCATATAATGATGAAGTAGGATGCACATATACACCCACCTAAAGCACAACAAGCTTGATTTTCTCCAACTTTTTTTTTACCTCTGTAGATAGATGTACATATGATTTTGAATGATAGAGACTCTACAAATAGAACATAGGAGTGTCCTCTGTTTTGATAAATTTGCTTTTGAAAACTTTTCATTTCTTCCTATCTTTTTACTATATGTACCTTGAGAACGTATGTGTACATGAATTACTTGAGTGTAGTAAAATAATTTCCAAATTACTAATAATAATTTATGTTCAGCCCAAGAAGGGCAAAACATTGATAATTGAGTTGGTCTGAAATGATAATGATGAAAAACAAAACTAACCTCTGAAAAGAGATTCCAGTTTGATTTGACAATCCAGTCATTTTCCATGGCAGTGACTCCAACACCAACACTCATTTCACAATTGACTCACAATTTATTACAAATATTAACTTGTTTCCCCATTCACTTCTTCTCCTTACAGACTTTCCCGCCTGCTCTTCCAAAACAAGTATCAACTTCGTGCACACATGATTTATGGCGAACCATCACTATAGCAGTGAACTGAAACTGTTTACTTGTGTCCGAGAAGGATTTTGGGTCATTCTTGATTTTTTCTCTTTCACTCCATACACGTTCCTTCTCCCACTGCTAATAGCCTTTTCCCCAGCTTTTCCTCCTTTTCTCCCATTTCTTGAGATGTTGACGGAATTTCGCCCCTGCGGTGGAAAAAAAATTGTTTTCAATTATTCCTTTCCTTAACTTTCCTTTGGAAAATAATTCCTAAGCTTAATATATTATAATGCTTACAAAAATTTGGATGAAGAAATTTTTTTGACATTCGTAACAAATACAAACTTCCGTACACTATCCCAGTGCTCAGAGTTTTTAGTAGCACAAGAAACATTTTTCTCACGTTATTCAAAGGTATTCACAACATTATTCCACCAATATTTTTGGACCCAAAATATAATAATAATTTTTCATTTCAGTCCATTTCAAAATTGAATGAAAAATACCCTGGATTATTTGCAGACTTGACAAAGTTATAGAGAAAGTTGAGAAAATTGCGGGATATTTAACTAATTTTTCTACACAATTCCATGTGATGAGAATTTCAACAGCAGAAAGAACAATTACTGTGGAAAATTAAATGGTAAAAAGGTGTGAGAAAGATCGAATTCCGACCGCGTGTGGAGGAGTTTGTGGAAGGAAGTAACAACGCGGGGAAGGTAAACGGTCTGAGGCCGGATCGCGACTGATTTCAACGAACCATGTGCATTGAGAACCTACTCGATTTCCTCGTTGGTGTGTGTGTGTGTGTGTGTGTGTGCATGTGTGAGTTGTAGTAGTAAAACAACCTTTCTCATTCTCGTTACATACTTGTGTAGTAGGAAGATTCGTCTTTTAACAATGCTCACACTCAGTCAGTCGACGTTGAGGGTAGCGTTGATATTTCAATAGCAAATCATAAGCTCTCCTCCCTAGCACATGCATAGAGATTCTGTAGTGCATTGTAGTACAATATAGATGAGAGGGAGCAGGAAAAGACAGAACTCCTTTTCCATAGCTTTTTGGGAGTAGTATTTATTGAAACTTGGAAAGCCTTGGCTGCTCCTGATCGTCCACACAATACTACACTATACGTTCCTCCATGCATACATATTTACAGGAGAATTGAAGAGAATGATTTTGTGAAAGAAGTAAAGAAGAATGAGCCAAGTATTAACTACTAGTTTATAGCTTATCATCACATATACACTTTATATAAAAAAAATATAGTATAACCATGAAGGAAAATAATGAGTAGCATGTGAACTCCATTCCCTTTATATCCATAGAGATAGGGAAAAAACAAGTGGGCATGCCTCTCATGGAAATTCCTACTAGATTTTATACATAGGACCCCTATGCATATCATATAAACCTTTTAATATCAGACTCATAATTCTCTTGAATATTCTCTCCAATCCACCTATTAATCTATTCACTTCAAAGAAAGCAAAACTGAATGTGTGCCATGGATATAGTTGTTTTTTTTTCATTTGCACTTGCACCACTACCACAACCACAACCATCATATCCTCCTATAAACTTTTATATTTTCAATCAGCAATCTTCTCTCATATTTATGTGCTAGAAATCCAGAGCTTTAAAAAACTTATGAAGCGAAAGAAATGGTTTCTACGAAAGAGAGAGAGAGAGAGAGGAAGAGAAAAAAACCCAAGGAAAAACTACTACAGGAAAAAAGGTATGCATACAAACGTAGAAAATACACACAATTTCCCTATTCATTCTTCTCCACTTGTCCTACCAATTCAATGCCATCAGCACACCAAAATATTAGTCCTTTTATCCAGTTTCCAACTGAAAACACGTATATACACATGACATTTCTAATTACCATTTTTTTCTCCTCCCTTCCAGTCAAAGTAGAAAACAGTTCACCTAAATTAGTTCAGTAGTGTGGAAAACAAAAAAAAATATAGATATATAAATTCATATTATCCCTCCTTCCAAACCTATCATTTATTCATTAGAGTCATTAGAGAATTGTCAGAGCCAACAAATTGAGCTATTTTCCCCCTCCCTCGACTTATTCCCTTTCGTCATTAATTCAAATTCTCTTGTTCAAATCCAAATATGCTCCAATTTACATGAGACCTTACTTTCACCCCATTCAAAACTATTTATATGTCATTGCTTGACTTTATTATTTTTTCTTCATAATTACCTCTATACACTACAAGCAATTTATACCAAACTTATGTAAGAACTACGGAGCTAATTGTAAAGAGTTCTGCTCCACTGACTTTGTAATAAGCTACGTAAGTCTTGTGAATAGCTCATTGCTTATAGTATAGATCAATTTTTATATATAGGGAAATTTCAACTTATTTTCTTTCTCAAGAAGAACATCATCTTCATTTTTTTCTATACCTCATATGATAAAATCTAAACTATATTTTAGCCTGGCTTACCTACGTTATTATCCACACACGTGCAAATATTTCCCTTGAATCTACCTCAGAAAGGATGAAAAGCCTCAATTTTTACTTTAGCTTCTTATTACATAGTGCAGTGTATTGAAAAGGGTTTCTTCTTAAAGAAATTCTCTTTTTTTGAATTAGCTAAATTACCAGAGCTATCATTATAGTTCACATGTGTATGTAATAATTTGTAAGGGAGAAATATACAATGCTCCATACATATTATACATATGTATGTACTGTAGGTATAGTTACTATCTATTGATTTGACTGATGTAAGTTGTCAAGAAAGAGGCTGCAACTTGATGCAGCTTCATGCTGTTTTACTACCTACGACCCATCACATCCAACCTATACCTATGAGAGTACATATATAAACTGTAGTAAAAAAAATAGCACTACAACTTTCCCTCCCATCCCTTGATAGCAATTGTGGACGACAACAAACCACTCCACCTCAACCACCACAGTCTCACTTACACTGGAAAAACATTAGACCCCATGGAAGACCTACGAGAATAACTTCCCCCTCACTGTTCTCTGCCCATTATGTGGGAGTACAACAAATCAGGTTAATAGTTGATCCACAGTAAAATAAAATATTGAGAATAATTTGCCAAATTAGTCTAATGTAACATTAATGTACATTCATTTCGCATAGTTAGTGAATTTATCATAATATTCTGGAGTTTCTAGAGAAAATATTTTGGAGAAAATTAATGTGAGAAAAAGGAGCATTAAAAAATAGAAATTAGACGACTTGAGTATTGATTTTGAAGACGTTCCATGATTGTTATTTGCATGTAAAGAGGAGACAGGCTATTGAATTGAAGAAAAGAAGTCCAGGTTTTTTTTCAAGGGAGAGAGAGAGTGCTTTTTCAAAGGCTGATTTTACAATGAGAAGAAAACCAAGTAAACGAACGCAGCCAATGGCTATCATGTCTCCCCGCGTCATTGTCAACTGAATGATAACAATACTAGTGAAACCATAATAGAAGCACAGACAGGGAGACAAGTGCACGCTTGTGAATGCATACGCTTTGCTTGTTCACAGTAGAAGAATCTACTACAGGGCTATTTATAAAATACGTTAACTATAGTAAAGATGAGAGGAGCAAGAAAGAGAGAGAGAGAGAGAGAGAGAGAGATGAAAAAGCTGGAAAAATAAGCTATATAGAAATAGCTTCAAGTCTCATATAAATATATGGTTGTAATAATATTACGAGAGTAGGAGTTTAGTAGAGAACAACCACTACTATTAACATGGTCCTATATACTCTATGGACATTCTATCCGCCATGGTAGAATAGTGGTAGTTATATGTTTAATGTTCAAGTTCCCTCGTCCTAGCTTATACAAAGGAGCAAATGAATAAAGAACCCAAAGAAATTTCACACAATACACTATAAATTGCACTGCATTATTGCAGATTTCAATTCCATTTGGATTGAATTCTTCTTTCCTGATGCTTCACTTTCTCAAGGTATACATTATGACTGACTATATTTATGTATGTGTAGTTATAAGCAACGGAGAGCTGTTGAGAGAGCCTCATCCTTATGTAATTCCACATTTTTTCAACATATACACTCAATGTTGTGTAAGTGTACGTACTTATCCTTCTAGGATTCAATGTGTGTGAGAGAGAGAGAGAGGACTCATACTATATAATAGTGGATGAAAAAATACAATCGGCATAATATAAATGTTCTTTAGGACTATATAGAGGAATGAAGGAAAAAAACCAACGCATGTGACTCTCATGTTTTTTATAGCTCCCTTCCAAAGAGAAGAAAAAACACCGCCCCTCTTTTCTTTCATTTACTTCTATTTTTCTTCAAGAATATCAAATGAACAATTCATTCATTCGCAGTCCATAACGCTTTTTATTATTATATGACTAACATTTTAACATAGCTTCAATATTATATTATTGTCATTATCCTGTTCCTATGCAATTTTATCAGAGTCATATTTGCCCTTCAGGGATCACACTTCTCTTTTTTACCACTCTATAACTCATAATTAGTTTTATTTGTTGGCTCACAAACTTGCCATTGTGTGATTATCCCTCTATTCTCGGACTACAAATTCCCATTTGAATACACAGAAAGGTCTAGAATTGCATTCGTCTCGAAAAACTTTCGTCCTCAGCTATTTTTCCTCCATGCACGGCTTTTAATTTCAAACTAAATGTTATTTTTCTCATGTCTTTATATAATAAAAAAAATACATCGGCAAATCATAATCCCCCTGAGTAAATATTTTACTGGGGCTGAATACACTACACAATATACAACGAAAGTTTATTGATTGACAGTGTAGAGGAAAAATTGACATTTATATCCCCTCATTAACGGGGTCACTAATTACTAAATAATTCCTGGAATTGGTTCCCCGCTGCTAACAAAATGATTTCTCAACTTCTCCAGCCAAGTACATAGCTAGGATGGTGTGAAAACAGGTTGATTCTAGGAAGGAAGGTAGACTCATGAAGTCATATAGAAGAGCTCTGAGGTAAGGTAGGGGTGGGACCGAGAGTGAAAGCTGTCTTTCCCCCAAAGACTTAATAATTAAAAAAAGAGGGACGGATATCAGGGAGGAAAATCAGGCCTGAGTGTAATATGTCCACTACATGGTGCTAATGGGTAACCCCATCGATCAAAAAATAGTCCAAGTAAGCAAAAAAACGCGAACAAATAGATAAAAACTAGATTGTGAACCATTGTGTAGTACATGGAGAGAAAGAGAGAGAGAGAGAGAGAGAAAAAAGCTGTGGTAATAGTTTTTTAAACCAAGAATATGTGAGTAAATATTATTTATATACACATATGTTTATAAATATAAAGGATGGAAATTTGAAAAAAAAAATTATACCATGGGATGGGACATCAGCAAGCTTGTCAGTTTCATTGTATGGGAAAGAATTGAATAGAATATCAGAAAATGAAATATGTGTCATACATAGACAGAGTCCTGCCTGTTCAATACAAAATCCAAGTTTGTTTTGTATTGTAGTCTTTGTGTATAAAACTAATCACGTTGATACATCAACGATGAATTTATGTGTCCACCACCAGCCTGGCTGGGTAGCCTTTGAATAGTATGGTTGTTGAGCCATTCCTCCCGTCCCACACGAAAGGACTCACACATAATATATATATAAATATATTATGTACATATGTACCTGCCTGGCCTAGAAGGGCAAAGTCGGAGAAGACGAGAAGAAGAAGCAGGTAGATTGAGAGAGAAGTAAAGTAAATCAAATGGAATAGAGAAGGTGAAATGTAAGCAGGGAGAATGAAATGGGGATTGGATGACATTTGAATAAAGAAGAGTGCGAATGAAAAATCAAAGTAGAAAGCATGGGGTATATAGTAAAGAGAGGCTGATCGTGAGTGTGTAGTACGTCTCTATTCCATTGTACTTTGTATTGAATTGTGATGTGATATGCAAGAAAGAGACCTCGTGTGTCTCCTTATTTGCCTACATCCACAGTTTTTCAAACCTTCTCCCTCTCTCTCTCTCTCAATACCTTTCCATACTCAGAGTTTTCTTCATAATACTTCTCAGCTTCAGCATTACTCCTTATGGCTATGTACACATATTTACATACACACCTACAACACACTTCACCTCCAAACTATTATGTATGGTCTAACAATGAATTTCTTCGGTGTCTTGGCTCAGGACTAGGTCTATGTGTAAAAGGTAGGAACGAAGGCTCCGGTACAATTGTTTGCATGAGTGTCGTCTCTCTCTCTCTCACTCTCACTCTTTCTGCACTGTGTTTAATATCAAGGGATAGTTGACTATATTATTATATATGAGCTAAAGGGACGTGTCCAAAAGACGCGTTCGACGATCTATAATCCTTTTCTTCTGGGATAAAAGCATCGCACAGTTTAGATGTGAGTGAGTGAGTGAGTGAATTTCTCGATGGGAGCACGGATTTTCCCTGAACTCTCCCTATCACATGGGTATATATTTATATAGATGTAGATACTACAAACCCGAGAACATGTACAAATGAACGGGGAGAACCAAGTTGGTATGTATATGCAAGACAAGTGCCCCATGCCGAGCACCCCCAACAACAATACAGTCTATATTGGCCCTACAAAAGATCTATAGACACAACTTTGCCAAATAATTTTAATGGGCACACATCAGTACACTATATTGTGCACTGGGGAACTTTCACAGAAATTCTCACCAGTATGACTACCAAAAAATTCAAGGATATTCGAATCCCGGTTTTCATTCAAGGACCAAATTTTCTTTTGCAGAGGATTTTTCCCGGATTCAAAGTTCGTGAAATGAGCGTCAATTTGGGTCAAAGTTTTAAATTAACGGAGGTTGCATGCTCAATGTGACATTAATCATGAGTTTTCAAAAAATTTAGCTATTTATATGCTTTGATACACTTTATTCATTTAAGGAGGATTTTACTATGAGAGTCGTTGTTTCAAGACCGATTTTATGGAAGAGAAAGTTTAGTTTGTCATTTGAAATTTTCTCGCGGTACACGGATACTGAAGAAAGTAAATCCAATTCTAATATAATTTTCTTATGTATTTGACTCTTTCACTTTGTGGGTGAAATCAACCAATTTCTTTTAGTTTTAAATTTGCTAACAGAGTAGGTTTGTGTGGGTACGAAAAAAATTAATTTGTTCAAGTTTGGATGGGAATAATGAGTTTAAATTTCCCCTCGTTACTTATGATCCGATTGGTTTGCAGCGGAACAGTAAATAGACAGACACTATCTGTTTAGACAGGAATAAAACACTCTTATTTTAAGGACAAGATTTTTCCCCAGGATTTTTCCAGGTGAAATTTTCAAGTTCAATGCAATTATTCCAGAGAGACTAAAGAATAAGAGATACATAATAGACAGCTCAGTTTAGTCTGGAAGATGTAAAAATTCCAAGGATTTAGATCATTTATTGAAATAGCTAATTTGTTTGTAAATGAAGCCATTGATAAAGCTATCTAAATGAAATGAAACAAAATAATAAAGCTGTCTCAGGAATGACACGTGGAATTAAAACACATGGAAATATGCCAACTAAAAATCCATGAAGCTGTTACAAAATAATGTTACATAATCGGATTACAAGTTACATTGTTTGCGAGTACACAATTAAGTATTCGGAATTCGGAAATCATGATTTATACATATAGTGAAGTAAAGGAAGGGTTGATAACGTCGTTTATGTCATTGTATTTGTCATTTGTAACCAGGATGAAATGTTTTGTACCTTGGTTATAAAAACAAAGGGTAGGGAAGGCGTAGGAGATAATCGTGATTCGGTGTAAAGATACAATTTACTAAAATCAGGCCTCACCAACGCAACGGAATAGCAGCTGCTAGTTTATTATGTGTATGTTATATTTTGTGAGAATTTCGTGTAAATATATGATGAAGCAAAAAGATGTAATATTAGGAGGCTTGTTAACAAAAACGGGAGATATCTGGACTGAGAGTCTGAGTTGGGGAAAAAAGGCCTGTTGTAAGTAACGCGTGGTGAAGCTTAGATTTCAGTTTGAACTTCTAACAATAGATTTCTAATGGAATGCATTTGAATTGAACGCCTACTCTCATTACGACTATGGGCTATAAAACAATGTGTGAGTTGTGTTTTCGACATGTTCTATTCATGTACATTTTCGAGGTGCTTTTGTCTCTCCTTTGACTCATACCACACACACACACACACACACATACACAATTTCCACTCCATATACATACATTGACATTCTGAAATGTGCACCAAACTAAACAATGGAGAATCATCATCTTTTACCATGCCAAAGTACCTATACACATACAAGCACATAATTCTGCAAGGCAAGCAGCATGCAAAGGCAATTTCTGAGTAGAAAGCATAACATCAAATTGCTTTCATGCCCAAAATTATTCATTAATACGCTGATGGAATAATTTAAAAATCTCTATTCACACTAGTAAGTTTATCCTAAAGCTCTACATACACTATTAGTATTATAAGTGATAACTTGATTCATAATTCCTCCTCTTTAATTTACAATAATCCATACATGATCAGCTTCAAACTCTTCAATAGTTCAAGTCAGGAAACACTGCTGCTCACGGGCATGGGAGAGTAAATATTAGGAAAAAATTCATCACACTATTTTTATTACAATTCCCCAGCTGGTCCCAGTATTTATGAAAAAAAGGCAATGATTCCCGTTAATTCTTCAGAAGTCCGCTTTTGAGGAGTCCGTTGGCTGGTAAAGGTCAAGGGCTTAAATGCTACCGTTGTAGAGCTCCTATTAACTTATCAGTAAAGCGAGGCTAATTTCAATGATGTGGATGCATGTGAGGTACTCAAAGGAGTTGGCCCAGACCATCTGTGTAGATAATGAAGAAGAGTATGGGGAAAGTTGGTTGAATATTGAACAAGGGAAGTACATATGTACTTGTAAATAGACAATGTGGACATTTAGTGGAAAGAGTGTAGTATAAAATAAGGAACAGCTTGCTTCCTAATTAACAGCATTCGGTGGCCACATTACATCGTCATAGTCACGCCTGATCAAACCCTTTTTGACACCCGAGAGAAAATCAAATTATAGCTCTCCATGTGTGTGGAACATTTTACTGACCACCAAATAGGAGGAAGCCATAAATTACTAATGTTGTAATTTATGTCGACGTTTTCTAGACCAAAGTGTCAATTTGCACGAGTATAGCCAACCTCTAATCGTTTAGCAACGAGTAGGGGGATGAACCTCACAGCAGTACCGGCAGCGGTGGCCATTTTCCTTAGCATCCTTCCGTATCTGTAGACACATCACCCTCAACCTTTTTCCATACTAATTCCTTCCATAGAAGATAGTCCCTTGGACTTGAGTACACAAACATTTGATTTTATAAACTCATAACTTCACCTACCCCAGCAGTGCAGGTAGTAACTACCTCTTGAGTATATATGCTTTTATGAATGAAAGCTTTTCATGTACAAGTATACGTATGATCGACACAATAAGACATGGAAACGTCTTTGGGAAACTTTTGTCAGCACACATTGTTGTAAAATCATAAAAACATAAAATGGGCCTTGTAAATTACCAGGGTACACAGGTTCTATGCCTTGGCTGTGGGAGAACTCTAAAAAGAGATACGATTGAAAATGTTGCAGCGAACATCATACGCGGGGTTGATTAATGCATGAATTAACTATGCTTGAAAAGTATTGACATTTTCTTGCTCTGCTAGCACATTTATTTGTAGTGTTCACGAAGTTCCAATATTGCCCAATTTGCAACAATGAAAATTCCCGATGAGTTTTCGCAAGTTTTAGTCTGTTGCAGACTCTTTACATGATTAAATTAAATTTTTAGTTTTAAAAAAATAATCTTAGCTATATAGCGTAATCGCGATTTTTAACTGCAGTTTATGGTTTTTACTATCATCGTTGCAAAGTTATGACTTAGAGCTTCTACAGTACCACCGACCAAATGTGTTTCTAAGTGGCCTTGTAGTTAGTGTTGTAATTGTCAGCTCAAATGGAGGGCCAAGATATGACTCATTGACTAATTTTGAAAACCTTGCAGAATGTGTCTATCAATAGGTTAAGGCTGGTAAGTTGGCAAAATTTCATGACAAATGGAACGTAAAACAACCATTTTTCGCTAATTTGTTAAATTTCTCATTTGGGGGGTGCTTGTATATGAACAGAATGTTTACGAACATGAAGTATGTATAGCTTGTTCAAAAATTGTAATATCATGTGTTAGAATTTGTGGAAATAATAACGAAAGTTAAAATCGCAAAAATTCACTACTTCTAACAATTAGCGTTCTAGACCAAAATTGAAGGTATCCTGCTTTTTTCCCATCAAACCAATTGAATATCTTATATCACCAGGTGAATGCATTCTATACCTATGAAACTTAAGCAGTATGCCCGTTTAGCTAGCTATAGGATTCTTTATCTTTTATGGCTTTACGAGTAAAAGCTTGTGGATTGCACAGATTCCGTCAAAGCCTTGGGATGGTTCATATATAGCTGAGAAATTATACTGACATTTGAAAAAGGCACGTGCTTTGGATTTTACGAGGGGGTATCGAGTAGCACAACCGCGTGCACACCCAACGCGATGGTAATCACACGGAGGGAAAACACTTGCTGCTCTGGCTTCTCCATTCCCTAACCTTACACTTTACACTTGCTTACACCATGATTTCTCTTGTGATACAAGAAGCCACAAAGCAATTGACCACCCAATTTCTTATTTCATAGAATCCAGCCAATTTCCGCATTTTTCCAGCACTATTTAATTTTAGCGTTTTATTCCGAATAATAATAATAAGAAATTCAAAAGTACGTATGTATTTCCCTTCAAAATTCCATGTCAATGTCAGGAGTCGCCTTGGAGAGCCACGAGATCGTGTCTCCATAAAATTCCCATAATAATTACTATTACATTACATACATTAAAAGGAGAACACATTCAAGAAATTCATGAAATCCATCTGGTAGAAATCTAATCTGAGCAATAAAAAAATGTGAGCAAGGAAAAAAGTTTATGAATAACCAGGAATTGTGTCAACTATTGTAGATTGAAATTTCCTCCGATTCCTTGAGCATCTCCGGTCTAAGCTTGTAAAAAGTGAAAAGTATAAAAGGAATGAGTTAGCACATCCTTATGACTTGGCATTGTATACACAAAGTCTGTGTGGTTGAATGGAAGAAATTTCTACATTTATTTTAATAAGTCTTACATATAGTTGCACAAAGGGAAAAGGCCCACTGATAGAAACGGAGGAACCTAAAGCAGGGCCAAAGGAACGGGAGTAGACAGAAAGAGAGAGAGAGAGAGAGAGTCAAGCCTGGTAAATATACTTGTATGAGTCGAAAATCCACATGGAAGGCAAAAGCAGGGAGCGGGACAGCCTTTTTCCTTTGTTCCAAGTCCAGGGTTACATACATACATGTGCCATATAAAGACAATGGCAGAGTCTTCGGACTCTATTGTCACGGAAACAATAGACACATACGTACATAAGATAAAAAGGAACGCCATACAGAGTAAAAGAACTGAAGGGAGTATCTCTCTTGATTCTATTCCATCTTCTCTGTCTTATTATTGTACTTATCGTCAGTCAGTTCACTTCATATTTTATTGTACACACACACACACACACACACACACACACTCACTCACATCCACCAGTCCTACAGATGATGTTGCTTACTTGTGTATAACATTACATTTTCCTTCGTTAGCATGTAAAGAAGATACCAAAAAAGAAAATGCTTTATTCCGCCATATTAACCATGGAAAGAAAGAGTCACCCCGCCGTATATTCATGTTTTGTTACTAGAATGTATCCATTGTGAACGTGCGACGACGTAAGTCCGTTCAAAAGGGTAGCAACGTGTAGGGAGGATATACGTTTTGCCTCTCTCTCTCTCTCTATATGTGAATCTCTCAAGCCTTTTACATGTCTTTGTTGCTATTCCCAACATTTTCTTCCAAGTCATATGTGGAAATGTGTGTGTGTGTGTGCATGTGCATGTATATTTCTGTGCATGGGGAATACGTACATGCTTTGGTTTTTGCACCACAATAAAAGGGTATGACGCAAATAATCATATAACATCATCGCATCAGTCTCATCTTCACTTCTATTCTTTAGCACGTCATATATGCTCTTGGAACCATTCTTTGTCTCATTCAAACACTCTTCAACCTATTTCCATTATGACTTTACTGCGTACTTTTCTAAGGGCTAACTGCACCATTCCCTCATTTTCTGCATTCATCTACATACATTTCTTTCCCTCACACTTTCCTTTCATTCTTCCCCAGTATATATACTGTGTGGAGCGGATCCTGTATAGAAGAGTACGAGGGAGCTTTTAACTTTAACCTCACAATATCACTAATATCAGGGATATAGAGAAAATACGGAGAAATATAGAAAGAAGTCTTCTTATATATGCCCACGAGAAATGTGAACATATAGGCCTCTCAAACAAGTGGAAAGTATCTAATCTTTAGTTTATCTCCAATTTTCGACCTTAATAAGAACCAATACAGTGACTTGTGAAACTTTCTACCAACATGAACAAAACCTTCTTAAATATTGAATTGAATAGCAATTCTCAATTCTAAGTCTATTATTTTTCATTTCATGTATTGTCAAACTTTCCTCTCTCCATTCATTCACAATCAAATGCTCCTTAATTCTCTCTCCTGTCCTTTATCAAGTACATGAGCTCCTCATTATTACACTTGTCTTAAACAAAAAAAATGAGTAGCACTTCTCTTTAAGATGGTATATGTCAATATGGGAGTCAGTTCAAAATCTCCAATGCCAATACTATAACGAACTAAAAATTCCTCTCTTTACTTATGCATGTTTACTAAGGAGAGCCTGGAACAAAGATTTTATTTCAACCCGTGAACTATATATATAATATATATATATATATATTGAAGGTCTTAGTAACTGTGGCTTCTTCTATCACTGGAAGTAGGATTTAAGGTGAAAGAAGGATGGAATATTCAAAAGATGTTATTATACTTACAAGAGAAATGTGTAAGCGGTGAGGAAAGGAGGAAAGATTGAGAAAGTCAAGGAATAATCTAGGCCTTGGTCACATGCCCATGTATACAATGTACACAGAGAGCACAGAGTGTACATGGAGAGCTAAAAGTGAGGAAGTAAATTGTGGTGGTGGTGCCAACAAAAAAAAAGAAGCGTGAAAGAAAGTGAGTGAGAGGAAAGTGGGAAAAAGTATGGGTTACATACACTGGAGATTTTTCGTGTTCATTACGAAGTAGAGCAATAAATTGTGAGAAGAGCACAAGGATTTTCGACTTTGGCTCGATTCTTTCCAAAACCTTCCTCCTTTCTCCTTCACTACCATAGCTTATATTTGGCTATACATTACCCCTTGTATGAGAGTATACCTTAGAGTAGTAGTAAATACAAGTGAGAGGAGTGTATAGCCTGTGGGCGAAAGATTTTCAAAAAGTACTACTACTACTCCTACACTATGGCTTATGTAGAAAAAGGACCCAAAAACTCTCTTTGCTCCGTATTGTGTAACGTGACATTAACAATAAGAATCTGTACATTCCCCCTGTATGCATTTGTATAATGTATTGTAATGAAATGTTGCACTCACTTACATATTTAATAGCATCCTACTAGAATCTCTCACTCCGCTCTCGGTTTAAAAAGGGAAAAGAAAAAAAAGTGTGTATACTTATATGTGATTCTAGTGTGATTGGGATGCGGGCAATGTTGAATAGTCCCTGTACGTAATTATACGTTGGTTGTTACATAGCCTCTTAGGACTTGGTGCTTGGCAAGTGCTATGCACTCATGTGTATATCGCTTTTATGAGACGAATGTATTTTCTAAGTTGCAAACTAAAACGAGTGAGTATGAGTAAAGTATAGTCTAATATCTTTATCTTTTCGACTGAAAAAAGAGGTTTTTTTTCAAGTGAGAGAGAGACGAAAAAAGAGTGCGAAGTAGGCTATAAATCAGCACAAAAAAATCTTTTGTGTTCGTTAAATGTTTCATCTTTATACTTTTTCGCCATTTCTTCTCTCTCTCTCTCTCTCTGCTCACTCGTCGACATTCTTTTCCCTTCTTTTACTAACTACGATATATCCTTTTCTCACACCATTTTCATTTTCAAACTCTTTCTTTTTACAGCCACGTCTCTATAGTAAAAAAAACTCCCCTTCCGCAAAGAAATACCAAATAGTTCTCCTTTTGAAAAATCCTAAACTTCTCATCAACGACGTCGCTTCTCATTACCATTTTACATTACACTTGCTAGTACAACTTACAACATTAAACTCTGAATTATGTCCTGATCTACATCGCACATTTAAATCCCGCGACTTCTCTCTTTTATTTCCTTTTCCTTTAAATACTATCATTGCACCATCTCCCATCATACACAAAAAAAAATCCCTATTTCTTCTTTCTCTAGACATTTTCCCCCCTTTTGTCAAGCTCTCCGCTCTCCTTCCCTCATTTTTCTCCAGTCTTCTTTTTTCCTTGGTTAGAGTTGTATATATCCCATTAAAAATAGCATCCTTTCCCAAGGATTTTAATTGCATTTATTTACACTCATTCTTTTTAAAATGTGCTGGAAGAATTTGGGCTCCATAGAATTTGTTCTCGAAAAAAATATGTATAATTTGATGGACTTTATCAAGCTGGACTTTTTTAAGTGCCTTCATATAACATATGTAAAGTTGCTTTCACACACCAAGTACTTACATGTATCACCAAAATATTCCTATAGTGCTGAGGCTGAGGAAGGGAAATGTTGTCATTAAGGAAATTCAGTGTGTAACATAACGTAGGTAGGCGTATACTAGGCGTACACACAAGCACTGCTGGAAGAATTGGTGAGTTTTTAAGGGAATAGACATAAAATGACGAGGCAATCAATCGAACATATTTAAAAGTCGTACGTGACTTTGGCATGGTAGTGCACATTAGGACAACAATTGAAACTTCCATGCCATTGTAAAGTTTCTTGAGAATGAATAGGAAATTGAACATGTATTTCCCTTACATTCTCTCTCTCTCTCTCTCAGTTATTTGATCCTTTTGGGTTGCCGAAACAACTTTATAAATTGATGGCAAGTATAGGACTGTGTTATAGAAAGTTATCGAGTCGATAAGACACAAATTTCGTTTCAAACCAAAAACAGTAGATATTCCTACGCAGTATTTTGTCGGGATAAAAGTCAAATCTAACAAGTTACGTGTTGGACTTGTTGGGGGCGTTTGTGGAATCCATTAGAAGTATCCGCTGTCCCACCAACGTTTTTACCCAGCAAATCCTTTGCAGCGGGACTATCTATAAAGTAAAGGTGTGTGAAACAAATGAGAAACTAAAGAGGCGTAAAATGAGCTTCCAAAAAAAGCAACAAAAAAACACCAGTTGGTGAGGAACCAAGTCATGGGCTGATCTTTTCCTTATATTTTCCATCCTGGAGTAGTGCATAGCCCTGTACTAATTTAATCCAAGTTGAAAACATATGTTCGCATCCTACGTATAGCTACATTTTAAAAGTTTTCCAATAACGACTTCTATACAAAGCTATTTAATTCCCACTACATTTCGTGAATGAGGTCAAAGAAATTATGCTTATTAAATTCTTATCGTAATAAATGTTGAAAGAACAATTTGTACTCGAATAAACTTGTGAGGACGATCAAACATAACATTTTCAAATTGAGCCGTGATTCTGTCGGGTTACCTCTCGTTACGTGTGGAAGGAGGGAAAGTCGGCGTTTCCAATATAGCTTCTGTGCGGTTTGTTCCTCAAAGGAAAATATTATGGTTAAATTAACATGCCTCTTCGGGTAAAACCAAAGGCTTTACCTCACCTCAATACCTCAAGTCCGGCTACCTTACTTGGATCATAATGAGTATTTTTTATATTAGCGTCCTTGCCTTTAATTATTACCTCCTTTAATTTTTTAATGGGAAATATAAAATATAAACCGACCTAAATCCTTATTGCCGTGAATGTTACAGTACAGCTTTTGCTGCTCAAGGTTGAGTCCTAACTTGTGATTCATTCCTGCAAATAGTAATAAATCTTTGTCTAAAATAATAAATTATATAAAATCTACAATGCACTTTTAGTACCACCCACCTCTCCCGCTGTCTTGGATTCAAAACAACAGGCTTGTTAAATTCCGCTCGCTAAATACTTGAAACTACAGTCTCTATAAATCGTAAGATATTTCTTGTAATGTTAACATTTAGTACTTCATTGAATTACCATTGTTTTCAAAAATGTTACAAGAATTTGACCAGGAATGGTAGTCCTTTGAATTAAAAATGATTTTTAGCTGAAAATAGTAGGGGCACCGTTGAGATATGTAAGGTTACAGAGTACAGGGGAAGATATAAAACATGATGAAATGGACAATACAAAAGAAAACAATTCCTTCCTGGAATTACTCATATGCATCTATAGATACTTATGGAGAGACGACTTGGAGTTAAATGTGATTCGATACGATCATCCAATTATTGCATACATTATACTTTCAATATCAAAGATTCATCACGCATAAGCAAGTATTGTTTGACTCTATTGGCTCGAACAACATGAGTGTATCAAAAGGGGGTGCATAAAGTAAAATGAAAAGATACACAAACAGCTTCATTGTTACTCGAAGGTGGAAGTACGGATTAAACAGCAAATAATATTGGAATAAAAAGACTTCGTGCCTGCACGTAGACGCTCTTTTGTTATTTATGAAAATACAATTTCCTTCTGTTACTATCTTCCTCTCTCTCTCTCTCTCCATGTCTCTTGTTGCTACTGCTTCTGTTATTGTTGTTGTTATATTCATGAGTATTACATGCATCGGCAATATTTTTACCAGACACATACTTTTCCCTTATAACTTTATACTATATACCAAGTTAAAACTTGCACAATGTAAGTGCATATAGTAAAAGGCTGATGATAAAAAGGAAACTGACTCAAATTATTATTTCGAGTCTTTTTGTCTACGGTCATTTGGTCTCTTTCTATGACCGTGACCAATTCTTCACATGGCGTATGCACTCCGTTTTATAAAGCTCATATATTCACCCACGTTCTCTTCTTCTACACATACACAGGCATTGTCATCATGTAACACTTGTACAATAAGGATCTCTGTGTGTGGAGGAGCAGTATTGCATACGTGAGGAGGAACGCATACATAAAATCTATTATGTCCCAACAAGCAAACAGTCATAGTATCTGTAGAAGCCTTCACATATAATATTTTCGATAGTAACAATACTAGCAATAACTTGTACACTGTACCAATTTTCCTTGTGTAATTCTACATAGGAGCTCCTAGATATTTTATAAAATCATAAGAGTGTCTTTTTCTCACTTCGCACCACATACTTGACTCATTTTCAATGACTCATAATATCCTCTTTTTCCATATACAAACACACACACACACACACACACACAAACCATCATATTCTTTTTTGACATATACAAAAAAAAACAGAGAATTTCTCTCTTTTGATAAAGATAGCTTCTAGCTCTCAATAAGAAAGAACCTCTCCAAAGAACATACACCTTGCACACACATCAATATTATCCAACAAAATGCTAGCACAAAGACATGTGAAAATGTGATGAGTTCACAATACCTACAAAAGAAAAAGTAACCAAATATCTGGCTATCCAACACATACACAGACACACACACGCGGCTCCAAATCAAATGACTAAAACCTAAAACCAAATGGATTTACAATGCGTCAAAAGAACTTTGCTACCATATATTCTCAGCCCATTTATTGTTCCAAGTGCTACATTACATCTTTTAGCCAGCCCCTTCCCGTAAGTAAGCACCTCGACGCCAATGGAAAGAACAAACTTGATTTTCTCTATAGCGGCGTACATAACACACACACACACACACACACACAATAAGAAAGACTGCTCTCACTTAAAAACATGGGAGATACTTATATGGAGAGCAATATCAATAACAGGAGCGGTGAGGAGTTACAAGGAGTCGGAGAAATTAACATAGGTTTGTATTTTGACACTTTTAAAGAAAAGACCGTGCTTTTAAGCATTTCAAATAATTTACACTAACCCCTCAAGACAATGAGATTGAAAGGTCGAGCAGTACTTGGAATTCATACAATAGCTTTCCTCTCAATCTATTTGTTTGAGTAGAATTACCATGGGTGTGACTGACTCTACAATATTAAAGATAGGAATTATTGTTATTGTCAATTTCTTAAGAGCCAAGGTATGTTAAAAGCTTCTCCATGAGCCTTCTCACTTGTCAGATGTGAACATTATAGATTACCGCGTAATAATTTCTAACTTCTACGCCAAGATCGGTCTTGCTATTGTCAGTAATAAGTACATCGAGGGAGGGTAAGGCACACATCTTCATTTAATTCATTCATTTTGATTTATCTTTACTAAATTCTAAATTACATTTATTCTATTTATTTCCAATCCTACAGAGAAGGAAAGGCAGGAGAGAGAGGAAAGAATGAATTCATCTCAATTTACAAGCTTAATCTTTTGGGCTCTATCTTCAAGGACATTATGTGACATTACTGTTTCTTTAAAAATCGCTGTAAAATGGAAAAATGTTTGGTGGATAAAAATAAAACTAAAAATGGGAAAATTAATGCATGGAGCTTTTAAAGTGAGGACGATAAAATCAGTCTTGGGAGAGCCAAGGAAATGTAGGCAAGTGAGGAAAAAAGCAAGAAAAATGGTAACTAAAGTACATCGGTCCATTAGAAATTCAGGAAGCATACCATTATTACTTATCATTATCATTTTATCTGAGTACCAACGAGTTTATTCCATTCATTGTGGTCTTTTCTCCCACTCACTACCAACAGCTCACTCACATTTCCCATACTCTATGTACAGATATATACACTACCGCAAACTCACTCGTCTCTGGATCATTGAATCTCTTGGCTCATGGTTTGAGCATACATTTACATACACTTACTCTACCACATTATTATTTGCAGAGTAATGCAACCCATTTTTTCCTTTCCCCTTGTCCAAAAAAAAACCACTTTGATCATTATTGTGTAAATGAGAAATGCTGAGGGATAAAATGTGAAATTTACTTTCCTCCTCTCTACCAACAAACAACTATACACTCTAACATCAATTGTATTAAAGTAGCCAAATCCAAACAAATGTATGTGCTTGTTATGCATTCAAGATTTTCTCCACGTATCATTAAACCCTTCATGTACACATCTCCACTCTGTTTATTATTGGTACGTATGTATATGAACGCGTAAAAGAGTAAATGCGTGAAATTCCTCTACCTTTTAGTGTAAAATGCCCAGCCCCATTTCTCCACGTTTTCACTCCTCAACCCCCAACTTTTAACGGAAACACTTTAAAAACTGTATTTTTTGTAGAACTTTTGAATTCCCTTCACTTTCAACTTTTTATGGAGAGCTGGACAAAATCGAAGATTGGATTTCATCGGATCCATTAAATTATCTTCAAAAGTTACTATGACAAAATTCCATTGGAAAAGTTTATCAGATTTTATAATAGATTTATTCCTGGATTTTTTTCACCAGCCGTTCGCAATGTAATGAATTTTCAATGGAGTGGAGTAGGAAATAAAAGATGGACGTTACCTGTGTAACCATTAGTTTAAAAAACAACTGTCAACAATAAATGGGCTGTTTAAGGTATCAAACAATCGCAATCAGCAACTATAAATAGCCTCAGCTGTTTGTAGCAATGCTATGTAGTGAGTTGCCTTACGAAAGGTTACTAAGTCATGGAGAAGCACTGCAAGAATCAAAGTTTCACAACAAAAGTATCAGATAGAGTCAGAGAGAGAGAGAGAGAGAGAGAAAACCTAAAAACAGAAAACAAAAAGTCTTCATCACGCTTGAAGCACATGGTGTAACTAACCAATCCGAAGGAATGGGAAACCCGAGGAATTGCATCAATTCCTTCTCACTTATTTGTCTTGTTTAAATTTGTCCTGTCCTTAGCTTGGTAATTTCATCAAGCTTGGAGGAACGCACGAAAGCACAGGATTACCATGTAATGGTAAATTAACTGAATTTAATGGCATTTTACTAAACTATTTTTTATTAAAAGCACTAACCGTTTTTTCTATAGTTTTACTTAATTTTAGAAGTCAGAACTTTGAAGGGAATATTTGTATAAATTGATGAAATAATTTGATGATCGGCTGTTGTGTTATATAACCTTGCAAGTATAGGAGAGAATTTGGGAAAATATTGGAGCGTATCAAGTTCACCACACAAGGGATAAGGAGAGGTGTAAAAATCACATAAAATTTTCTAGGTGTATACGCTGAGCACTATGAGAAGGACAATGGAACGGCAGCTTTTGGCTTGCCAGGGATTAGAGAGCGGAGTAACGTTGGAGCCGCTCGGCCGGCGAAGTCACAACTGAAGTGACTGAAGCCCGAAAAAAGATATCTTGAATGTCGGAACACGAGTACGACGACAATGGGAACGATAATTGCCTCGTGCTCAATAGAGCTTTCCACTGTACCTTACACAAAACCAAGCTAAGGATTTGAATCGAGTCAGTTTCCTACATAGTAAAAAAAGGCTGCGCACAAAAAAAAACACTATAATGCATGAAGTCAAGCAACTTTGCCAAAGGCTCAACGGCAAGGCAAGTCCTTAGCTCTCTTCCAAAGAGAACCTTTCCCGTTTTCAATTCACATGTCAACCACTTTTATCATTCTCATTTACTAATTTTCATGGAACTTTCCTACCCCTCGCTTAAAAATTACAGGTTCACAGAAAATATATATTTTCCTTCAAAATCTTGTGTCATTTAATCGTAAATTAAAACTTACTGTTGTTGATAATAATTAATACTGCGTGTCATTTTATAAAAATATGCTAAAAATCCAAATTTGGACGACTTCATTTGCATATTTTATTATCATTAAATATAATAAAATAAATATATTATAATAAAAATTATCATTGAATTTTTACTCGGAGTCTGGAATTAGAAAAAAATTGAACTCCGAATCTTTCCCATCTTATTTTTTAGCAAGCTAGGTTTATTCAGTATTTTAATGACATAGGGAAAGTATACGAGGGAAATCTTTTACCTAAACATGGTAGGCGTGAGTAAATTCGAGTTTCTAAGAAAATTTAGTAAGAAAATCGTGCATAAAAATCGTCCAGGCGCCCTCAATCTAAGACTCCTACTCCTGCATTTGTTATAAATGTTTGTTAAAAATCCAAAAGAAAACAAATTGGGATTTTCAAAGCTCCTGGCTTAAAATATCATTGATGAATGACGTATGTGAGGAGTAGTTGAGTAAGCGGAAATAGTACATACTATAAATTATATGGGAAATTGCATTTGGTATAAAAGTTGAGAAATTAGAGGAGGAATATAATATGCAGGAGGTAATTTTTTTTTCCAAATCCATCGTGAATTTCAAATAAGAACCTTTGAAATGCTATGTATTGATTTTTATCGAGTACAATAGGTCGGATCGAGGCAGACCAAATTTTCTATATATTATTATTATAAATACCTCGACTATTGTTATCACCGAGCTATTCAGATTCAAATGCAATCTGAACCAGGAAGAGTCCAATCTTGCCTTACTTTATAACTTGACTTGTGTTTTATTACTCCCGTTTCATTACCGTAGTTGTAGTCTGTCGTACAAAGTAACTTTATCATGAAGGTTTTTCCTTGTCTCTCTCCCTCTCTCTCTCTCTCTCACTCTAATATTACAATACCTTATTATGAATTTATAAGTATGTGGATGAAAATACTTGGATTAAATTGTATGTGTAGTGTGTGTCCTCCCCAACTGACTGAGATTATAAAAGTTTCGTCCAAGAGGATTCCATACGCTCATTACCGAGGGCTTACCTCCTATCCTATGCATACATTTTCAATACATTCTATAGCCTACATTGTATTTTCCATGGGCTCTATCCTCTTCCTAACCCTTTTCCTTTTTCTATCTCTTGTTCAATAGCTCCAAAAGCTATACATAAGTATGCTCAAAAAGACATCAACTACGTATTCATCAATTTCTATTGTATATAGGAAACAATAAAAACTAAATGAAATATTGTTTCGACGCCTTGCGTACACTCTATATGGCCCAATGATATTTTTTTATCAACCCATATATATATATAGGATGAAGCCCAATGAGACCATGTATGATAGTATGACAGGATTGAAAGTAACTTCCAGAGAGCGTCTACAATTTCGTTCTTTTACTTTATACCTCGTGTGTATGGAAATGTTGAAGGTTTTATGCACTTGCTCTCTCTCTACCACTTGTTCTTACGGAAACTTCACACATATATGCTACGTAAATAGCTCCAAGTGTTTCCCACTTGTTCCCAAATGCATAGTCAAGTGTTTTTTGGGGAAGGGAATATAACATCTGGAGACCTAACAAGTAGCTTATGGACTAGTGGCTGCTGGTGGAAAAGTGTGCAGTTTCCATAACCTCCCGAGTAGCTAAATGTTTGCCGTATCATCACCAAAAGTGTATAAATGGCACGAGAGAATTTCCTCCGTTTTAATTAAGCGTCGCGATGGATTAGCCTGATTAGGTAAAGGAGCACATTAATTTCAACGAGTCTCTCTCTCTCTCTCTCTTTCTGTTCTTTTCCCAAACCTGAACATTTAATGAGAAAAACCTATCTCTGAAGTGCGAATCACTCACATTATAGGGTACTTCTAGGTGTAGAGTAGTCAGCCATTAATTTTTCGTTAAAGGAGTTCACAATTGTCACCTCGAAAGAGTCATATCTCTTTACATGGGGGTAGAGAGATTCCATAATCAAGTCATTAAAAGGAGCGGAGAAGGTTGGCGGTAAAGTTAATGGCTTCTCATTTCCTTTTTAGATTACTATTTAAGAAAATATAGTTTCCAATTTAAGACTTAATGACTTTCCACTCTTTCTCTTTAGCGGAGTAAACCTTGTGTTTGCTGGGAAAATGTGGGGTAGGGAAAGAGAATCCACTCTTAATTATTTTCAATCTTCCATGACTCTGAAATGCTCTTGAAATTTATGAGTTCATTTTTTTAGCAACTTTTCCCCCTGTAGATATTTCCACTATCTTGATGAAGTCACGTTAGTTTTTTTCCACTCCTCCTCCTCCTCCTAAACCTTTAACTTCTTCAGGACACCTTTCCCTGATTTTGGGATATTTTTATATGAGTTTTTGCAATTTATTTTCTAATGTTACATATGTCTTATTAGCTGAGTTATATTGTAGCTCTTGTCTTATTACATGTACGTGCAGAGACAGTAATAGTTTCAGATCCGACTAATAATACTCGTGGCTCACAATCAGATGATCAAGTGTTCAGTCATGTTAGAAATAGCGGTTGGTTGGAAAATGCTTAATCTATTTAATTGGAAAGGAAAGCAGGGAGACAAAGTCTTGTTCCGACTGGAGTACACATGGAGAGAATGTAGTAAATCATAAGAAATTGATTTCTAAAAAAAGGAAGCGATGAACGTATCCGAAATAAAAAGTGAGGAGTTGAGGGGGGGGGCTAGAGGGAAAGAGCATTGTTAAATAAAATGACTAAACCGATGAGTTGATAGGAGGAGAGACGGTGGCACTTTCTATAGCCGGATTAATGTTGATTCTTTTTATCTTTCCTGATGATTAGAGTTGATCCTCAATGAATGATTGTGGGCCCAAGAGTGAAATCGGGTCGGTCGGTCGAAGCAAGGATATAAAACGAGATGAAAGTTGATCGGAGAGGAGCGGATGGACGAGATCAGAATACAATAGGAAGGCGTTTCTCTGCGGTTACCCCATGGATGACTGCACTTAATTCCTTGCCTTACACAATGTACATAACATGCAACTCTTACTCTGCCTTGTTCCTTTTGCCCAATACATATCTTTTTGTATACTGTACATAAATATACAATTGTACAATACACACTACAAAGATGGAAACATAGAAAAAGCATGCAAGGAACCCCACATCCATATATTTCCTTTCTCCATATAATTGTACAGTAAAATGTAGTGCAGAGTGAGAACAACCCTCTGTCGAAATGACGGAACAATTTCATTCGCTTCATATCCTACTTCAACCCTTACGTGATGTAGAAAACGTGTCAAATAGCTACTTTTACTGGTAGATTTAACTCCCTATAAATTGTTGACTTTTACCTCATTTCCATTCCTGATTCTCCCTGTCAAGTGTGTCTATGTATCATTGAATGCATCTGAATGAGCATACGGATGAATTTATTATTTTTTCTTACGACATGACTCTTCAACCAAATACGTGAATTGTTGTACAGTATGTAGAGTATACTCATGGTGTTTACTCACCACCACTTGTACTCCTTTCCTACCCCAATCCTAACTATGGAAATTCAATTCTGTCTGTCTCTCTCTCTCTCACTCCTATGACATCATTCTATCATTATCTAAAATAGAAAATTGGAGTGAATCATAAAGTTGTGAGGATGTAGAGGAATTTCAATGATTTTCCTGTTCGAGGGAAGAGAAAAAGTTAGAGGAAGAAGGAGAAGTTGTGAATTTTTTGGAGGAGATATGGGGGCGGAGCGGAGGGGATTTCTAAAAATAGCGTAGTGAGGCGACAATATAGCAAAGTGAAATGCAGAGTTGTTTACTCTGGCATGGTTTTGGACTGTCTTTTGTGAGGCAGGACAACAATGTTCGTTAAGATGGTTAGTTGTGATGATTTTTGGCTAGGAAAGGAAGAGAGTAGTTGGAACAGTTAAAAAATACACTTGTATTTGTCTGACACACAGTGTAGTATGGATGGTGTGGTGTATGGGATGAATGACAGAAAATTTTTTGGGTTTGAGGCATAACAAAAGGCTCGTCGGAGAATGGCTGGAGACGATGTTTTTAGAAAACACAAAAGGCTCAAGAGAATAGAGTAGGGTTCTGATAAAAAGGCATGCATTGCTATGTGCCTTTGGTTGTATGTGTGTGTGTGGTATTGCTTCTTCTGTGACGACGACAGCGAGTTCTTTTGCTTTGCTCCTGCTAGTATTGCCATCATCATATCTCTGCTGGCAAATAGTGAAGAGAGAGAGAGAGAGAGCACACACACAACGATAAACGCTAACGTTCGTTCCTTCATTCTCTCGGAGAATCGAGTTCCATTAAGCAATTGTATGGGATTTATGTAGCATAAATGCTATTTCGTATGCACTGCCATTGTTAATCATTGGACCAAATGAAAAGGCTTGCTTTTCCTCGCTCTCTTCTCTCTCTTTCTCTCGATGCTTCGAAATTCAACTTGGCTGTAGACCAATGTTTACGCCGTGAGCTTCTATGGATCATACAGTAATGTGTATATGTAAGTACGAGAGAAAGATACGCCCTGTGTTCCAAATGTACTTTCAACTTTTACTTTTACTTGAGTTCTAGCACAATGTACGATGCAACTCACTCAATGCATTGCTGTAAACGATTTCCATGAAGTCAGACAGGATAGGATGGAAGTATCTCCTCCATGTAGGCTCCTCTCTATATGGATGTGTACAGTCTAGCATACAGAAGTGCTGTTATAAATCCCTGTATGCATGTCTACGTGAGAGAAAGGATAGTGAAATTCACGTTAGTTGACAGTGACAAGGGAACACATGAACATTGTTAGTTTATACACATTTAGATTATAAGCAACACGATGAGCTGCAAGATGATACCATATCCGGGTATTATAGTCCATCCAATGCATTGTTCGTGAGGTTGAGCAAACGACAAACCTGAGCCGTTACGACTTTATATTGTATCCAGGGTCGCATTCTACAGTATACTCCTTGTATGTAAGTACTACATAGCAAAGGATTGAAGAACATCATCATCGTCCTGTGATGTCTTTCCTTGGATTTCGTAAAAGCGACGAGAGAGAGAAAACATGTACTTTTTTCTGTCATTCCCCATTACCATTCATTCATTCATTCTCCTTGGTGAACTATATTGTGTTTCTATTCAGAAATCCTCCATTCACTTGCCACGTATGGAAATCAACCATGTATACATATCACCCCTGGAACAATGTACTTTGCATCATTCCTGTATTTATAGACCAAGGGAAGATAGGCATTTGGAACAATTTATGCCCTGAGCACATATAGAAAACTTTGAGAGCTTCGAAGAGCAAGAGTGAGAGAAGAGAGAGAGAGAGACGGAGTTATAGCATAGGAGCAAAGAAAGTCACCAGTTTTAATGTTCAACATACATGCATAGGATGAAGGAGCGATTACAAAGTATCATTACGCTTCAGCATCCTCCTCAAGACGCTCACTTCTCCACTACATAGTAGTGGTAGTATAGTATAGTATGTTATGAAAGGAGAATTTATTCGCCAATCTAATCAGTACATAATACTTTTGCCATTGAATCAACACAAAAGACAGAGGCTCATATATTCCATAAACCATTCAAGAGCTTTTCATTTCTCTATAAGTCAAACTCCATTGACAACCAGAGTGTTTACCAGAGGCTAATAGCATACTATTCAGAGACAAGAGGTCAGATTTCTTTCTTTTCAATTTCTTCCTATCAAATTCTTTAATACTTTCTTCCTCCATCCTCCTCCTCCCACAAAGAAACTCCCCGAGAGGCTTTCCATTCACATGCTGTCTCACAAAAACTATACACATATAAAAAATATTTTGAATGTCATTTCAAATTACAGTCCTTCCATGAAAAAGGCAGTGGTATGTACCATCTTATTTGAAAAAACCACTGTAGTTACTGCAGTAGCAATGCATTTCATTTTGACTTTATTCATATGTTGTTCTCACTACTTTTGTTATTCCTGCTACAGTGCAATAAAACTGGTGTCGCATCAGCAACACGGTCGCTAAATGTCTTTCGTTATTGAGAATTTGGTTAGAGAACACTAAAAGTTTATTCACAATCATACTCACAGGGCATATGGACACAGTAATTATAGGATCTCATTACCAGGAATTTGTAGCCGCCGTAGCATTCCATGATATTTCTGTAGTAGAGTTAGCAGTGTGAGGTTCGTTAGGCCCTTATCATCATATTTTTTTTAAATCAGTGTGTTGACATTATTTTTAATAAAATTCAGGCTAAAACTCTGGAATATAATGAGTTGTTTTTCGGTAAGGAAATTTAGTTAGTAACAAAAAGTATACAGAAAGTTTTAAGCATGCGTTTTTATCCGAACATGTTGAATTTGGATAATATGGATAAGTACATTTGGTATAGTTGATTCGTTTGCCCAGTAGTAGGAAACGTAGTATTCGGAAATGTATGGCAGAGTAGGCCATGCACCATGCAGGTAAATGGAATAATGTCCAAAGTGAGATTATTTGGACGTTTTGATTTGTTGTGGTACTGATTGAGCTAGTTGCTCTTATTAGTCAAGCGTAAACAAATACTGCATACAGAGTCATATAGTAATTGTAACATTAAATAATACTTTTAAATACATGTGTTAATTTTACGATTTAACAATTTAACAATTGATCTTGTACAAATGTCCTAATTTAGTTTTGAAAGTGTTTAATTTACCACAAAGCACTACCTCTAATTTGTTCCAATCGTTAACCCCACGTGCTGTGAAGAAATCCTTCCGAAAGTTGCATTTGAACTTAGGCTTTGTGATTGGCGGAGGTTTCCTGCCCTTACTGTGAGTAGCGAAAAAGTCGGCACTGTCTAAATACAATAAACAATATTTCGCTTCGCTCATAACAATCATTATCTGAATGGCAAGTACTATAGGGTCAAAGAATTTGCCATTCTAGTTTTTTAGTGTAACGTTGAACCCTCAAGTTATTTTATGATGTCATTAATTTTCACTTTTATTCATAAGCATTAACTTAAAAATAAAAATTACATTGAAATTACTTAAATAAGATGAAATAAATATTCAGAAGTTCGTTGGCGGAAGCTTTAGTTGCTTCTCTCTTTAAAGTTACTCTAACTCTCCAAGGGTGTCGTTGTTGTAAAAGTTTTTAAATACGAGATAAAAGGGTATTTATCCTTGAATGTAAGCGCGGGAATTCAAATCTATGAACACGAGCCGTGAAATGTGGAATTTGTTGGGGATCAGTGGCCTGTTTGCTTTGCGATAACACGACCATTTAAAACGACTGAATGGTTTGAGTGACCCGAATAAAAGGTTGTTGTTGCCAGGATAGTTTTGTAGCGCTGTTACAAAAAATTGTTAAATTACGTTGCGATAACCTTGGGGTTTTGGAAATTTATTAAAAATGCAGGTAACAACGGCATTTAGATAAATAGTTTTTGGTTGAGCAATAATTATGACTCATCCCAAGTATTGGTCATCGTTAAGTTTTATAGAGCGTTACAACTGTTTAATAAAAAGTTTCACAGTTGGTGGAATTTGCTTGAACGAAGAGGTCCATTGCAGAATAAGCCAGAGAGTTTTGAAGCGTTGAGGAATCGAATGATAATTAATTTGAAGTAATTAAGTGAAACTTGAATTTTTGGAAATGCAGAATCCGAATGACGACACGGAGTGGAATGATGTACTCCGGAGTAAAGGAATCCTACCTCCGAAGCAGGAGACGGAAATTACGGAAGATCAAATTGTGAATATGCTGGAGTCAACAATTGAGGAAAGAACTGGAACTGGTGAGTTTACTTAACTTGGATCATTGTATGAACGAAGTAAAATTGAGGTTAATCATGTAGTTATTTAATTGCAAATTATTATTGTTTCGTTAAAGGGCGAAACTTGGAAAAGATGTCGATGGACGAATTAGATGAATTGGAAGATGAGGAGGAAGAGCGAATCTTGCAACAATATAAGGCAAAGAGACTGCAGGAAATGAAGGCGCAAATGGCTAAGTCCAAGTTTGGGGAAGTTTTGGAGATTACAGCGAAGGATTATGTTCAAGAGATTAATAAAGCAGGAGAGGGCGTCTGGGTTGTTTTGCATTTGTACAAGCAAGGGTGAGTGGGGATTTGTTACACTGAAGGATTTTGGAAACATTTTAGTGTTTTTAGAAATTTGGATCATAAAATTTTGATTTTTTAGAATTCCTATGTGTGCCTTGTTGAATCAGTACATGGCTCAAATGGCTGCCAAATTTCCTGCCACCAAGTTTGTGAAGAGCATTTCGACTGTTTGCATACCAAACTACCCGGACAAGAATGTCCCCACAATATTTATTTACTTTGAAGGGGACATGAAGAAGCAGTACATAGGGCCTGAATCGTTACGTGGAACGAATTTGACACTGGATGGTTAGTTTCTTGACTATTTATATTTAAAGAAGCATGTAGATCATTATAAAGCAATTTTCGATTGCATTTAAAAAAATCTTCTTCATCTATCCCTAGAGTTTGAATATTTGCTCGGTAAAGTTGGTGCAGTGAAGTCCAGTATTGAAAAGGATCCGAAACCGAAAATTCGGGATAATTTGATGTCGCAACTCGGAAAGGACGACTCAGACTCGGATGATTACTAGTTGTAGCCTTTTCTACAGCATTTGAAAACAACTATGATATCATTCAGGCAATAACTGAACTATCGCCCTGATTTGGCCCCTGATTACTTGGGTGTTGACTCGCTAGTCTGGCCTGTTAGCAACACATTACATGTGAACAACATGAGTTATATCGTGAATGGAATTTGCATGTCGCTTATATAATTATAACTGAAAATACTTGTGATTTTACCAAAGTTTTAAGTTCTGTGTGGCAATTAGCTCCTAGGCTCTATCGTATTCCCGGAATGTGTGTATTAAAGTATTAATCCAGTATCATTTTCTCAAAACCCATACAGGGTATCTATGCATAGTGCCTGAAAACTGTGTTCTTGATAATTAACAAGCAAATAAAATGTGTAGATTAATACTGCCGGTTTTAATCTCACAAAATATTATGAGGAGCATGACAAGTTTACAGGTCAAGATTTTATTTCCTGTGGTAGAGATAACAATCTGCTGCTGCCGAATCTCTGGTATGTATTGCATATAGTCGCAAACTGATCAGAGCAATGGTATAGGATGGCCGTCAGGATATTATACGTTCTCCTCGTACATCACTTGTATTATTAATTACTACAAGTATTAAGTATTCTCTGGTAATATTGCATCAGCGGAAACAGGAAATAAACGCTGAGATAAAGAACTCGGGGGACGTGCGAGCTAATTTTACATCATTGATTAAAATGGAAAGTAGTAGCATCCACTACTGAGGTCCATAAAATTCATTTAAGGACGGATAGAAGTAATACTAAAAATCAAATTCACTCCATTGAATTTCCATCGAAATTTTGCAGTGCGACGAAAATTTTTGACCTCAAGCATGTCACTGTTTCGTTCATTACTAATACTCCTAAGTATATTCGCTACGTTCGTTATCGCAACTCATCCTGAGCACGATGAAACTGACGAAGAATTAGTACCAACCCTACAGCAAAAGCCTTTGTGCCCTGATGTGAAACAGCTACCCGAATTCAACATTTTCGCCGTAAGTTTTCAAAATATGCGTTTGACATAGAATCTTCTGATTCAGAAGTTTCGATGCCAAACGATATTTTCAGAAGTCCTTCTACTTGTACAATTGAGGAAATATTAGGGGTAATATTTACTGCTGGTCTAGATGCTTGGCTCGTGGTACGTGGTCCAATATTACTCAAGTTCTGAAGAAGCATTAACATATCATTGTATGAGGGTAGAGTTTCGACTATCCAGTGGAAATATGGATATGAAAATGCATTTGACTTATAGGTTCGGCTGTTTTTCTTAAAGTTCCATCTATATTTATCCGAGTATTGGTAAACATAGGTATACAGGGTTATTTCAGGTTCATTAAGCATAGTTTTACATTTCATAGATACGCTGACGATCCTAACGATGAAATACAAGATGGCAATATGACCTGGCAAATACCTGACCCTCGCAGACCTGAGCATTGGAGACATACTGAAGATCATTGTAAGATAAAATTTATCCAGAAGCTATGCTCCATATACATGTTACTCAGGTAGAAATAAACAAGTTAAATAAACTAAAAATTCAAACTGTGGTTCCCACAGATAAAGGTGTTTACAATACGGACGTAGTAGATACAGACTACGACAACTGGCTAATATTACTCCACTGTTCAGACACAGATTCTAGCAAAAAATTTCTATCGACTTTTATTCTTGGGCGCCAGCCTCAGCTTGATGACATGACAACAAATTATTTGCGAGACAAAGCTGGACAATTTCAAGTTGAATTAGACCAATTGTTCCCAGTGAACCAAACACATTGTGTGGACAACAAAGAGGTGCCAAAACCAGAGGGGTCGAAACCTGAGAACACCTCGGAGCAAACACTGGCGGTAAGGAGTAAGAAGAAATCCAAGAGGTCACGGGAAAGAATAGGTTGGTACAATCGTTATCACCGAAAATAAATCATTTACGTTGGATACTTCAATTGTATGTAGACTTGTGCATAAATAGTGTACAGACTTAAAATCTAAATACTGTGATGACATAGTACCCCGAATAAAATTTTAAGAATATCTAACAGTTAACATCAGGTATTACTGTTTCGTTGAATTTAATTCATACGACTCAAACACGCCGACATACCACTGCGTTTTTTGAAAGCACATGCTAGCGCAGACAAGAAAAAATAATAAAAGAACTTGGCTTGAAGATACTAAAACTTTTATAAACATTAATATTATGTATCAAAGCAACTTAATAACATGATAAAGCAACCAAAGCAGAACAATGTGGTGAGCACAACAATTTACTGTAAGTGTGTATGTTTAGGTCATGCTAAATGTTGGGGTGCACGATTTATATTTAGATAATTTCAGGTTTGGAAAGCTGACGTTAACAAGAAAATATTTTTTTGAATTAATCACCTCTTCTTGAAGATTCTAACCATGAAGGTCAATTAATCCTTCAAAATTATCACGCTTCAGTAGATAGCATCAGTTAGCACGTGAAAGAACTGACATTTTAGCGCTATCTGATGATTTTGTACTCCAACCTTGACTGGTATTAGTGAGGAAAGATTGACAACAATTATTATAAAAATAGCAAATGCGGTCAAAATGGTTTATAAACCAACCCGGATGAGCTCCGTGCTCCTGCATTTCACTGGCTATTGATGCTAACTACGAGAATCAAAATATGAGCTAGGAATCCCCGTGTTTTAATTTATCGCTCGATTTTCCTTCCGTTGAAGACAATTTTACCTCATTTGTTTTGTCCTTTTCCTTTTTCAAAGTGTTATCTCCTGCACCAGCTTTTGTATCAGTAACTTTATTCCTTAAACTACCAGGACGATAAATCTGCATATCAGGTCTCGCTTTTTTGGTTCGCTTTGAATCATTTTGGGCACTGGAACTATTCTCACGTGGCTGTGCCGCACCAGAATCAGTTTTATTACCTTCTGCAGACTTGGTTTTAGGCTGAACTTCAACTGATGTCTTGGCACTGCTGGCTTCTTTCTTTTCTTGGACACATTTACTTGTTGCGATGTTGGTATCATCCCCCTTTTTTATGACTTTTTTTACTTTAACGATTTTCTTGACAGTCTTCTTCTTTACGCCAGATTTGTCTTGATCTACCGTTGAGTTACCTGCTACGTTCGAATTTCCTGTCTTCGGTGGTTCAGAGTTAGATATCTTTGGGTCTGTATTTGTTTTTTCCGTTCTAAGAGGTTTCGAAGTGCTACTTGCCGCTTCAGGCTTGCCCCCTCCAAAAGAACGCTTTTCATTATTTCTCTTTTCATACTTCTTTGGCGGTGATGCCAACTTTCGGTCCTTCTTGCTATCAGCATCCGCTTTATCACGAGTAACGTCAGAGTTAGATCTCTTTTCACCTGAATCATGCTTTGTTTCAGACTGAGAATCTTTTTCTTTCGTAGCTGCTTCTGATTTTGCAACCATGTTATCTGATTTCCGTGGCTTCTCGGAATTTTTCTGCAATAAAGATGCACAAAATCGTTTCATTAAAAATTCCGCAATCCTCAAAAATTTCTGTTAAAAATATTTGATTACATTCACCTTGATTTTTTTATCCGACTGTTTGGCAGAGTCTTTTGCTTCCGGCTTGTGATCACCGTCTTTATCTTTAGTGCTTCTAACTTTGTCCTTTTCTTTTTCTTTTCGCTCCCGTCTGTCCCTCCTGTCTCGTTTCCTTTCCTGAAAGTATAATATGATTTTCATTGAAATGTTCATACAATTTAAAAATCAGTAATTTAATTCATGAGAAATAAGGTACTGATAACTCCTTAGAGGACTACACTATGAAGATGAACTATTTGTACCACATTGACTGCTGTGAAGGCTATTTTCGTCTTTACCTTTTTAATAGTTATTCGAGACTTCTCACTCGTCTTTTTGAGAGAGTGACCGAACTTTTTATCCTTTTCGGACTTGGCTTGAGCTATTATGTAGGCCAGTAGAGGAGTTGTTTGAAGTTCGTCTACAAGAAAATGAACAAGTATTATCAGGACTGACTCAACAAGTAGAACAGTGTAACATATTTTAAATATGTAAAAACCGGACTTTTGTGGGTGTTTCTTTCTTCAATTTCGTTCATCATGACGTCCGCAGTAACTGATCCATCCTGATTAACAGGAACTCCCAGGATCCCCGTGATGTTAGCGTCATATCTTTGTTTAAATTCTTCGTACCTTAAATCTTTTGGCATATCGTACAATGTTCCCGAATCGTATTTAATAATTGCAGGAATTTTAGGCAGACGCTGGTTAATGGCAAATTCAGCAGAACCAAAGCATTCATCTCCTCTTTCGTCCCGAATGATAAATATACGGTAGCTACTAACAAAGGCATCAGCATCCTCTTGCTTTACAAAGTTTATATGGCAAAATCCAGTACATTTCCTATTGCATACTCTACTCATAAACGCTCCACTGGTAAAATGGAAGTAGTTGTACTCAGGTAGGGTGCCAATCGCCTCCAAGAATTCCTCCTTCCTCATATTAGGAGGTAAATGACGGATATGCACCTACATAAACAAAATTTTCGTTAAAAAACAAACAAAATAATTAAATGAGCACAGTCACCGATTGCACGCTCCCAAAAACTGCTGAATTTGCAGAAAAATTATGTAATAACTACCTTCGAAGAAATTAGTTCATTGTTTTTCTTCCGTTTTTCAGCCTTACTCTTTTCTTTGTGCTTCAATGGCGAAGGACTATCTATATTCATTTGATTCTCATTTTCTTCCATTATAGTAGGAAAAGTTGCTTTTTCATTCACTCGCATTGACTCTTGCTTTTCTTTCGAAACTTCTGGAATATGTTTGATACCATCACCCTCCGACTGCTCGGAGCCAACCTTCGGATACTTGTCCCCAGTCCCCTCATTTACTGCAGTTTCAGTAAATTGCTTTAGAAGCTGATCGAACTCTTCATCACTATTTAAATCTTCTCCAAAATATTCAGCGATTTTGGCATTGCCCTCGTTCATTTCCACCCTTTTTTTCGGATTTTCCCTCTGTTCCGGTATAGTTTCGAAAGGTTTATGATAATTTTCATATTTTATTATAATATAGGAATTTTTTGGTCCATGAGGTTCCAGGTCCGGTCTCGCGAATTCCACATCATAAAATTCTTTGATCCGTTTAAGCTTCTCCTCCACAGTTTCTTCTATTTCTGGCTCAGGTATAACTTCCTCATCAGACTTTGATTCCTCCTGCTCATTCTCTTCCGGATTAATGTTCAACTTCTGCAACTCTCCCGATAGCTTCTCTTCTTCAGGAGCTTCAAGTTCTTTTTCCTTTTCTTCTTCATCATCATCCTTCTTTTCACTTGGTACCTCCTTTTTTGAAAGTTCTACAGTTTCATCCACTCCTTCCGCTGCTTCTGGAATGTCGTCAACATCCTCCCTCGTTTTTTCCTCTTCATTTCCTCCATTCTCCATCTCTTTCTTTCCGTCTCCTGTGCGTACAATAGGTTCCAATTTTATTATTTACAGATTAAGATAATAAAGACCAGTCCAGCCGAAACATTTTAAGCAATACCTTCCTTCAAAAACCTTCCTACGTATTTTTCTCAACAGTTCTAATCTAAAATTAGCTGCATTTCCATAAGTAACACCACAGTACACTTCATCTCTCAAAAAACGAAACTTTCTAAACCGCTTACATACATTCAACTCATTTATTGAAGACCTTACCAAAATTAGCCTATTCCCATGAATAATTCATTCCACAGTATTTCAGAAGAGAGGAGATCTCGTCTTGAAGGAATAGTCCAAAATCAATAACAAAAAGTATCCATAAAATTACGCTCAATTTACAAAGATTATGGTCAACAACATTTGTGAAAATACTCAACTTTTAAACAGACAAAGTGCGACGAGCCACGAGCGCAGTTGCAATTAAACTGCTTTCACGTTTTTATGTCCATAAATATACTGTTACGTGTTCAATCAACAGAGTTCAACACAGTTTGATTTTATTGTTCGGGTCACTTGCTCACTCGACCCATTCCCCTGAGGAAGACACAAGAGATTTTTGCAGTACTTATTGGCAATTGGCACACTCAACTCAACTCATCGACAACTTTTGGGTGATATTTGAAAAATGCATAATACGTGCATTTTTCTGTATGTACGTAAAATGTAAATAAAATTCAATGAGTTTGCTGTTATTAGTTATTCCACAGTTCCCCAGTTTTGTCTCTCTCTCTCTCTCTGTCCTATACAGTCAGTGCTCTTCTCAATGATGTTTTGTTTGCTGCGAAGATTCTATTTTCCGCCAACTTCGCATCCTTGTAAAATCAAGGATATCAGCGGAAGCCGCCCGCAGGCGCCAACTAAAGAATTTCAACTTTCGGTTAAATTCCTGACAAGTTCTTTTGTAGTACAGTACGGTAAATAGGTGAAAGGGATTTAAATAACTTATTTAGCCTTCTAATCTGTTTGATAACTAAGAAATAAATTTAGAAAGTCCTGACATTACTCCAGTGAGAATCTCAAGTAACTCTTAGTAAGGCTTATGTATTGTGAGGATAAGAACTGTCGTTTTTATTTAAGAATTTTTTATGCGAATCGGAAAGGTTAAAATAAGTGTTTATACAGTGTGCTTTTAGTATGAACGAAGAGGACGACAAATATATGGAGAAATTACATCTTTTGTCGTCAAGATGTGAAACTATTCAGAGGGTAAGATTTTTATTGAGAAGGAATGGGAAAAAGTCAATTTGTTCGGTTGTCCGAACTGTGGTTTTAAGAGTATGGACGCTCTTTGTTGGTTATGGTTGAGTAGTTTTGACATTGAGGGAAATGAAGAAATTTGGAGAGCTTTTGGAATTAAATTGAAGGAATATAAGGAAGCTAATTATTTATTTTAATTTTACAGGAGAATGAAGGGATAGCCCGTCAGGTGGTGAAGACGCGTAAGCATTTATGCAAGGTAACGAATGATTTTTTTGGAGTAAACTGTAGAGACTAGAAGGCGTTGAGTTTCTTATTGTCTAATTAAGTTGAGAGTTTTGTGGTATCAGTTTGATCGTAGGACGACACGACAATGATTGTTTAGTTGGAGCTTAAGAGTAGATATCTATTCGAAATGAAATCAGATTTTGGTTCATAATGTGGACAAGTTGAAATGCAGGCCCGTCGATTGAGAATGAGGCTACTGAAGAAGCTTGATGAGATCGGAGATCCTTGGAGACATGGTCAAGTGAAGGGAATATCGCTTAAGAATCAAAGTCAGACTTTATCATCCAGTACTTCCAACTTAAAATCTCAAAATTTACCTATGGGATCAAGTAGTTCATCATTATCAAATAAAATGACTGTGAGTTCACCGGAACTGGAGTGTTCATCCGGCGTGGGGAGTCTAAGTGGTTTAAATAATTCAACGTTGATGTCGGATGCAGCTGCAGCCTTGGTGTCATCGTGCCTGCCCATGCCAATGCTACCCTTGCCTGTATCACCGACTCCTTCTCCATTTGCTGATCATGATTTGCTTCATTCGGAGTCTCTAGCAAACAGTATATAATGTATTAAGTGGGTGTTTTTGTGTACATCTGTGAGATTTCCTTGTGTATACATGTTGGTGGAAAGAGATGGAATTTTGATGATGTTGAAAGCAGGCTTCTGCGGCGAATTCAAAATTTGGTATTATAAGTATTATTAGCAGGGAAGGGTTTTTTGGAAATCATTTATACGCGCATACCAAGAATTTTTCAAGGCTAGGATGATCATATGCTCATGACATGTACAAAATTTACCAGGGAAGCCCAAATTGTATGCAATAACTGGTGTGTAACACTGTAATCTCGTATTTTATATGTGTGATTTTTTTACTACATCATAGGTTTGATATACTTAACGCATAATGTAATATACTACTGTTCCAATTATTACTATAGTGATTTCATCCAGCATGAGTTTTCTCACTGACCTACAAGAGTTTCCATATGATATTCGTTAATAAAGTTTTCGAATCTTTTGTAAGAATCTTTTTCCTCAATGTGGTTATTTTTACGTTACTGACTGAATTAATTTTGAATGAACTCCCATTTTATTTCGCACTCGGTATATTTCAACATAAGGTCAAGGTCAAAACAATTCAATTTCTTGAAAATCAAAATTGCATCAAAACAAGGTCAAATTAAATGCACTACATCGCAATAACAGTAAGGCTTCTCTTTATTAATTCATATGATACGACGGAGAAATCAATAATCAATATAAATACTGTCAAATCTTTTTCGATTGAATGTTTAGGGTCAGATAAACTCTCGCACTACATATTTACAAGTTCTCATATTTGATATTTACATAGCTGCTAATCCCAGGGTCAACAACAAACTCAGGCCAACCACTGTCCATCCAGTTGTACTAACTTCTTTGTTTTTAAAACCCAAGCCCATGTCCCAGGCCAAATGACGAATTCCATTAGTGAAATGGAAAATCAAGGGAAATGCTAGAATCATTTTCGCAGTGAAAATAGCAGCTGGGCCGAGCTGAGTCGCTTGTAAGACAGCCAGATAGTGAGGGAAGCTTCCAGGGAGAGATAACATTCCTAGAAAACATAATACTCCATCTTGCACTCTTTTCCACAATAGAAACTTACAATTATTGTTACCATCACACCTTTAAAAAAATACTAATCACCAAATTATCTGGCATTCCCAAGAGAACAAATACAACAAAATTAATCATACCAATTGCAAATCCCGATGTTAACGCTGAAAGAGCTATACCAGTTGCTCGATGTGTGACAGACAGCACAGATGTGATTTGAAACTTGTAAATTGTCAGATGTGGTGACAAAGGGCGATTCAGGCGCTTATTTTTCTCAAAATAATCTTCCACTGTTGGTGTGTTTTTCGCAGCTGCTGATGTGGTCAACCTACACAAAACATACCCATAACCAATTACTCCTTCAATCAATTTATTCCCAGCGTATTATTCAATACCCACTTCTTAAAATATATATCCTCTACGTAGATTAATATTCTACTTCCACACAACCAAAAATTTTGCAAAACAACTTTAAATGTTAAATACCATTTCGATGAGCTGACCACGGGCAACCGGTATTGAGATAGAGTCCAAGCACCTCGGCGGCACAGACCCCTACAATTGAACATTAACATTACTGAACTTCCAATAACAAGGTTTAAATAAAAAGCAGAATACGCTAATCCGGTTAATTAACACCAAATCATTTACAACGTTTTCTTCAATATCCACTTTATCAAGTACATACAATACCTACTTGCTTAAATATTTCATTATTAGTGGTTTTTTCAATTGAAGCTTGCATATACATGTACATGTATATAAAATTATTCTAATTCAAAACAAGGAAATAAAAACGCATATGTGAATTTACCTTCCCAAGATTCCATTCATTTTTTGTAATTATCACTCTATTTCGTCGAAATATTCCCAAGCAAATGTTCTCTAAACACTGAACAAATCCACAAAACAGAACAATTTATTTGCGTACTACAAATGGTACTTGTTACTTCCACTTAAACCCTACCCTCTCTCGGACTGAAATATTGAAACTCCACCCAATTTAGTTATTTATGAATTTTGAACGCCGTCTCCAGCAGGTTTCTAGTAAAACACGTGAACCATTGAAAGACTTTCATTTGAGCTGCACGCTGCACGTATTCATCTAAAATTCCAAATTCTCTATGTTTTATTCCGATAAAGTGAGCAATGAACCGAAGTTTACCAAGTAAAAGGCGGGAAGTCAAAATTATCAAAGTCTTGCCAACGGCTATCGGCAGGTTTGATATATACAGTTGTTATCAGTTTATGGAATATTTGTGAAATAATATTTACTGCTAATGCTGCGGTTTGTTGAAAAAAAATATACATAAAACACATGTGAATAATTAAAGCAGTAGATCTTCATATATGCAAATAATTGTGTTGCAATAAGAATTAAAATTGAATCAGTGAACTGTTGTTTAAAAATAATAACCAATGGATCTGTTTGGTGTAACTAATAAGTGGTAGGAGTAAATCCTTTAATTTACTTTGTGTAAGAGTCAAATAATAAGGAAAGTTTAATATTGAATTTTTGGAAGATTATTTTACTTCCGGAGCATGTATGGATTGGTGTTCTAGGAACTATTAATCAATATTATTGGTAGGTACTGATTGAATTTGAATTTATAATTTTGTGAAGTTGGCTTTTGATTGAAAATGTGAAATATAATAATTTGGATTTGTTTTTAAATTACGAGCAGCTGCCGAATTGGGTGATTCCCCAGCAATCTGAGGAAAAGGAATTCTTTCTTCAGGCTGCAAATTCCGTGGAATATGTGGATACGAAAGTGGGGAAATAATTTTAGAGGCATGTGAATTATTCATGATTAATGATTTGAACTTTATATGATGTGAAGGAGTTTTTGTAGTGTGTAAGAATTAGTATGTAAATAACCCGTTAAAGCGTTTTTGATGGTTGACATTTAAATTCTGTAGGATCCGTGTAAAATTGGGGGTTAAAGATACTGGAAACCCAGGGTGTATGTAATATCTTGGACCACCATGAAGGGTTTACAGGCTGCTGCTGGAATGTCAAAGCGAATGCAAAGGTAATAGTAATATTTAATGAGGGACATTTGAATAATTCGGGAAAGTGCTTGTGAAATGTTGTCATAGCCTAAATGATGTATTAGATTTAGAGGTAAAAATAAATTAATTTTGGTATACATCTTTATGATATTTTGCTATTTGTGGCGCTAATTTGCAACAATATTAATAATTTTATTGTTAGAATGTTAAAAATTTTATGTGTTAAGGCTGACCGTAAAGCATTTTTTAAGAGCGAGGATAAATAATTGTATTTTTGAGATTCTGATTATCTCAGTAATGGAAGATTTGTGTTTGTACTATGTGTAGGTAGTTTGTGTTTAAAATAAAAATGTGAATGTTGTACGCATAACTTGATGAAATCTTAGGTTTTAGATTGTATTTATACTTAAATTCTGTGTATCTAAAATTGCAGCAGAAATTTTATTTTTGTTGGCATTTAATTCGAGCTGATTAGGTAATTTTATTGTTCACAATATGATCCAAATTTTAAATTTTTAGAGTTGCATCCAAATTCTCCGGTAGTTTTAAATCTGATCCGAAAAATGGAATTCCTGTAAGTGGGTCCAGCTTTTACCCGTCCAGGATAATAATTTCTTGCTGGAAAGAAAATGCACGGTTGGTGAACAAGTCATCCAATGTCAACTATAATCACCAATTCCAGAGAGGATTTCGTCGCTCCACAAAGTCAGATTTCGATTCTGCTCGTAGTGATGAGCCTAAAATTCGGAATATGAGCAGTAACTTCGGTAGCCTCGTCGTGAAACCTGTTGTTTTCGCAGCATTTGTAAGACTTATTGTTTAAAGTAACTATTATGATAAAAATTATTGATTGGAGAGGGAGCAGAAAGCAGAATATTAACGTGCAATTGAAATATTTAGGTGGGCGTATCTAGTGTTACTGCGTGTACAATCTGGCAATATGAACTGTATCGTGCAGCTTTGCTTAAGGAGAAAAGGTCGTTGTCCCAACTCCTTCGGCTTTCGTCTCCTCCTTTTGGAGAGAAGCGAGTAATATACTTTTGTACAAGTTTCATTCATACAAGTCAGTAGATCAACTAGCACGACATAGGGAAAGGTATTTAATACTTTAAATATCATCTAGGGTGAACTTCGCCAGCAAATCAATTCATGGTGGAGGAATATATCACAAGGAGAGCAAATTTTCTGGCCAATATGTGCCCTGAATGCTATGGTATACCTGGCATGGCGTGTTCCAGCGTTGTCACCTTCGATGGTCAAGTGGTTCAGTACAAATCCATCGTCCCGTAAGTGTCATTTTAAGACAACTCCTTTAGAATTTGATTAATCGTATGTAATATTTGCTGATGGATAACTGTAGGTGCTGTAGCTCTACCCATGCTGCTTTCCACATTCAGTCATTATTCACTCTACCATTTGGCTGCAAATATGTTCGTTCTCCATTCGTTTGCTCCAGCAGCAGCCAACATCTTAGGACGTGAACAATTTCTAGCAATGTATCTTACTTCTGGAGTGGTAGCCTCGTTAGGTTCCCACTTGCATAAGCTTTATGTTGGGAGCATAGTTCCTTCACTTGGAGCGGTAATTGATTTTATTTTCTCAGAAAGTTAAACTGAGAGCGTCAAGAAACTTTGGTGTAGTGCTTCCTGTTGCTGTCAGTGATATAATTTATTCTCCTTTAGTCTGGTGCAATAATGGGAGCCATTGGTTTAGTATGCAGCAACATGCCGGACATTCAATTAGGGATTATATTTATTCCTGGAATCCAGTTTTCTGCTGATACTGTAAGATTTTATTTGATGAGTTTTCCGTTTTATCAAATTCTGATCCAATCTAATTTCGTGCGTACTGAATCTTTTCATTTCTCAGGCCCTCAAATGTATCCTGGCTATAGACAGTTTTGGTTTGTTCGCTGGATGGAGGTATTTAGACCATGCTGCTCATCTTTCTGGTTGCTTGTTTGGAATGTAAGATTTCATGTATAAATTTTTTATGAATTTCCTTTTTAAAAATCCGGATTCGTACACGGTAATGTGCAAATTGTTACATCTTACTACAACGCTGCGTGCATTCAATATCAAACAACGATTAAATGATTCTGCATTTGATATTACAGAGCTTTCAATTACTTCGGTGCTGCGCCATTAAATGCTTTCCGAGATGTAGTGACAAAGACATGGCATAATTACCGAACAAGAAATGGGGGAAGTGGTGGACCTCCTCCTGCATCTTTATGAAAGTACCATTATCAAATAATATCTAAAAAAATAATGAAAACAAATGTTACTAAATTCGAATTTGTAGATCAAATTAAAAATGTTTGGCTTCCGTATTTCATTAGTTTTGTTGTCAGTAATAGTGTGCCTCATATTAATGTTGGCGTTTATAAAACTATGCTTCCACGAATTTGACGCAAAAATATTTTTTGAACATTAACTTTCTATCCGCAATATAATGCTGAAGACTTTTTACGCAAGTATTTAATTACATTTAGAAGACATACAATTAATTAATTATCAACAACAGCAAAAACTATGTCAAAAAGTGAAAACAATAAAGTAACAGAAAAATAATGCTTCGAATAATTAAATTATTACAACTTACTTTGGGATTAAAATATGCCACGCAAATAGAGTTTACTAATTGATCGTGAGTTGTTGTGACTGATACGACTTAAGTTCGCAAGTTAACGATTATCCTACACAGGTGAGGTACACGTTAAAGTTAAAGGATTGATTTTTCTTTCATGATTCTGTCGAAACCATTTGGTGGTGGGAATGCGAATCCATCAAAAGTGACATCCAACACAGCTCCGTCGTCAACTATATGGATGTTCGAAATAATTTTAGTAAATAATTTATTTCACCTTATAGTATGACCAGAAACATTGACTAAAAACACAAAAATCATACGTACCATAAAGGGCGGGATATACCGTGCCCCGAACATTCGCAAAAGAAATGTTACCTTTGACACCATTTGTATAAAAATTTAATTCAATATGATCAAAGCTCACTCCCTGGAACACAACAAAATAAAATTAAATACACTTTAGTGAATCATCCTATGAAAAACTGATGGTTTTAGAGATCATTCAATCGAAAATATTACTCCTAATGTCCTAATGAATATTCACATTACCATTATATCCCCTTCCTGTGGAACAGGCTCTATCTTGCCAATGGTCTGTCCATTATGATACAGCTCTCCAGTATGACGCAGCATCCACGAATCCAAGTCACTCCCAGTAGGACCATTATCCAGAGACGCATTTCTCGTTGCTAACCCCAGTCCCCACTTTCCTTCTTGCTGTAATTTTACTTCAAAGTAAGATTTGGTCTGTATGAGTGGTGCAATACCAAGGGCACCTCCTGATCCACAAATTCGCATTCCATTTTTCACGACAACTACCTCATGCCCTATGTAAGCCGAGTCAATTGAAATATCAGCTCTTTTCTTCCCATCACTCGATCCAGTCTGACCACCATCCTGATTGACAGTCACAACATCACTATTTCCACCAATACCGACAATACTCTCAAATAAAAATTTTGCAGAATTCGAGCAGCACCACATTGTCACAATTTTTTCCTACACTGCTTTTAATATTGTCTAATTAAGTAGATTCTTCTCGTACTAATTATTGTTTTCACTTTCGCGATTTCCCTGCGTCTCTCACTACATGGTACACGAAGCTAAAATTGTTCAGTCACATGTGATTATATATATAGTTCCTTTCAAAGCTTATACAAATTTGGTTTCATCCAATTCAGCATGACCCCTTGTATACTTTCCACGCCACGTGTACGGTAATGGAACTATGGAAGGACAAGGGACTTGTCCTGGAATCTCGCACATACAGTGACGGCTGCAACCGTAACCAAAATGAGCTGGATTAGCTTGAATGTCAGTAAATGCGCGATCAGCGTCCAATTCTAGAACAAAGTAAAACCAATTATTATTAAATCAACTCTGATTTTAGAAAGTATTAACTTAATCCCACCCACAGTGGAATAGCCAGAATCCCCCCCAAGCATTTTCACATGGCGCAAAATTTATAAATACCACAGATTAGATAATTGAATTAATTAGTTAATTGAGCTAAAACCAGAAAGCTAATTTAACTTAACTACATCACATGACAATTACCTTGCTGAGTTTTGCACAAAGTACTCAAAACTCGATCCACAATCTCATCCTTGGACTGTCGATCAATATCCATCAAAATCTCCTTGCCGTTGTTTAAAAATGCACGAATGAACGGAGTAGGAGTCAAGTTTTTAAACGTAATCACTTGAACTTCCGGATTCTTGTACTGGATTTGAGCTAAATGCCAGAATGCAAAGGATTTTGCTCCCTCATGATTCTCTCCTTTAATGTTGTAGTTCAGTGACAGAATTCGTACCCAAGGTTTCAAATACAACCGTGAATTATTCAAGTAACGTAGTGTGCGTCGCACAGGAGCAGGCCCTTTCATAAAAGGCATTCTGAATTTTCTTTTTGTTCAATTTCCCCAAAATTGTTCCTCACAAAGCTCAACTTCAACCTACAGAAAGTCATGTACATTTTCTCTTCGAGGTATTTACAAAAAGTTTTTAATACTTAAATAATATTAGTAGTAGCAAACACGAAATTCTTTAGTCCTCCACTAATTTACAAGAGCACTCTCAAGTCTCAACATCTGCACTTTTCCTTCATTTATTCCAAGCTGTTTAACCAAATCACAATCACCATCCCCCCACAATGTCAATCGGTGTTAACTAACACGTCTATGGTTCCAGACGAGTAGTTTCACCCCCCTTAAATTTAAAATTATTCCAATTAGATCCTCATTATTATTTTTTTTACATCCACCACAACTTTACTTTATCCCCCAAAAATATATACATTATAGCCCATTCCAACAACCATAGTTCCCGTCAAATATTAATTTAAATGCCAAAATTAATCTCAAAAGAAATCATCCCTTAAACTACGCCACCTTTATTTATACATACACACTCATAAAGGGCAGCTAAAATTATTTACAATTTATCTCTACAGAAAAAATTGACAAAAATACAAATTATACTTACCCAAGCAAATTAATACTCAAGCGGTCTTCAAAATAAAAGGGGCAATAAAAATTAACACAACAAAATTTTTAAATTAAATAAATCCCTTATAGCAGATATTTTTTCAACACAAGTGCCTGTCCTTCCTTAGTATACTTCTCTCCACTTAAGGAACTTTAATGAATTAATTGCTTTACTACTTGGACAGAGTGGAGTGGAATAAAGTAATAAAATGCTTCAGTCAGACAGAGGGAATAACCCAAAAGAATATATTCGCTCGATCACTTTTTCCACTCGTCTTCTTTAATTCTACACAAGTCCACAGTACACAGTAGTTACACTTATATAGAAAAAAACCTACTTGATATTTCATAAACGCATAGCATGTTGCTACAATATGTACTTGGAAGGTATTTCAGACAGAATGTTAAACTCACAGCTGCCCAGAAAAGACTGACGCGTCCTCTGCCGACTTCTCTTAAATAATCTGGAAGAAGCCGACAGAATGCAGGGCACTCGGCATCCCAATCTTTTTCAATTTTTTGGGTAAATATATATTCTGGTATATAGTTTCACAATAGTTTACTATGGAGAAAGTTTTCCACTAAATAAGTGAAATGGTTTGGGAAGAGTACAAAAGATCGGCTTTGTATAATAAATCGTTTGCTATGGGTGACTGTATTATATTAGAGGACAGGAAATCAATTTATTGGAGCTGTTAATAAAAATATAGAGAGTAGAATTTGTTGAGAGGGATATTCAATGAAAAAGGGGATCCTATATATGATAAAGAAGTCTTCTTCATGAATGTAAGCAAACTTACTGCTTCCGGTTTCCGTTCCTCTTTAGTTGCGGGAGGGGCTTGTACTCATTAAACTCGAGCCCTTATTTATGTATTACAGATTGTTGGTTTTTGTTTGAATAGGAAGTAACCTCATTCTGCATTTCCAAAGAAGAATTTCTTTGAGAAACCATGCGTACAATGCTCATGGGAAACAGTGAAAGCAAACGGAGAAAGTTACTTTTCTCAATAAAAAGAGAAATGACTTGAAGCTAGGACTTTCATTTTTATTAAAGAGCAGGCTGTGATGAAAATATGCCAAGAAATATCCACCCGAGTGATGTATGCCTGGTGGAGTAATGATATTGATGATGTAGCACTTTTAAGTGCCTTGTCAGATATGGAAAAAGTTGATAAATTTTTGGTGTAAGAATAAATTTGGTTTTTGTATTTCAGTATAGGAATTTATTTTTTGTTATTAAAGTCTATAGCATTACAACATTTTCACGTTGAAATAATTTGAATAAAATTTGGCCAATGACAACATTTAGGACAGAACGGAAACTTGTCAAGATGATACTCTTTTTGAGTATATACCTAATACATAGGATTTGGAGAATTCAGATAATAGTTTTAGGTCTGTTGCTCACATTTTAATGTATGTTAAAGATACATGTGGACTTGGAACGAGGAAGGAGGTCACTGGTTTGGAGGGAGGGGTAAAGAAGAGGGTTTAATGTTGCAGAAAGGAAAAAAAAATTTAATGCATAATTTATGGGAGAACAAGTACCAGGACTGCAATTTGAAGTACATTAAAATATAAGCGGGACATGTAGTATGTATATAAGTGTATATAATTTATACAGTTACAATTTTTTTAAAATTTTTTCGTATGTAACAACAACTCTCATTATATTTTAATGAACAACAATAACTTTCCTCACTCCAGCATTTTCTGTTTGTCTATTAGATATTATTTACTCCAGTAGAAGTATATATAGTATGTATGCTTACGAACGAAGCTAATTTACTATAATTGTTCTTGTATCTTTCAAATCACAAATTTCCATTGTTTTAAGCGTATTCACGTATGCTAGATTTTTTGCATTTTTCTTTATATTTTTTCGCTGCAGATATCCTCTGCATTATATAGTGTCATACAATTTTACATATATAAGTTTACACATACATACATAACAGCTTGCTAAACCTTAATTAAAATGCATTTTTATTCGTCACTAGATGAGTTAAACTCATTTACGGTTAACATCCTTAATATCTTCCGCAATAATAATAATAATAACTACACGACGAAGCGAAGCAGGTTTATTCTTGTAAGCTTCTTCTTCTTCACATTTATGCGGCTTATATGGTTAGTAGCAAAAACTCATTGTTTTGTTTGTGTCCGTTTTGTATAACTTATCCTGAAAATATTATGTTAAAGCGTATGTGTGCAAATACTATATATATATCCCTTGATCGAGACAACAAAACATTTTGAGTTTGTTTACTTTACAAATAATAGGCCACACCTTATTAAGTATTCCAGTAAATTTCGTAGAGCATGTTGGAAGTTTTACTCTTCCAAATACATGTACATATAATGATTAAATTCCTCCATAACTTCTCCAGCAGTGTTATTTATAACAAGATGCGCTTTAGAAGGTCTACACATACTTGGCTTGCCAACATCAAACTAATACATCGTAGTTTTGTCCTCAGTGACTTCTCTCATTTTATATTACGTATTCTCTTCTTAACCAAATTTTTATTTTTACCTACATAATAATTTAATTTCACCGGAGCCAGTCTAGTTAACCTATTACAATACTTAACGGGAAAAACAATAATAAATTATCATGGTTTTTAAAAATAATTTAAGTGAACAACGACATTTCCATAGAACTTCCATCCAACCGCACAATTTATTATTTCCTAGCAAGCATGCATGTTTACAGACCAAGACCAAACCAAGAATAGGCACACTACTACAGTCGAGTAAACGAATTTAAAAGTTCTTTGAAAATCCAAGAAAGAGACTAACGTTGACACCAATATCACATACTATGCTGCGGAGATATATGACAATCCATCCAGTTTATTGCAAGCGTTAGCACATCAGGGTTTACGTAGAGCTCCTCCGATTCAAACCAAGGGAGAAAAGTTTCAGAGAAATAAAGATAAATAGAAACATAAAACATGACAGCAATTAATACGCAACGGTTTACAATTTCACAGACACCAAAACAAAGGAAGTTAAACCTACGATAGTTTAGCGCAAAATTAAGATTAAATAATCACATTTTAGAAGTGTTGTTTTGAATTACTACCACATATGAAACAGCGTCATCATAATTTGTTTCTGAGGTATTTTTACAATTTTATTTTTTCACCCCCCAGTGACCAGTCCAAAATACCACATTAATAATAGAATTTTTCGATTACATTAGATACAGCCATTTTGGTGAAATAATATTTCAATACATCCCGTCTATGAACAGTATAAAATTCTCATTAGCGGAAGAATTCTACAAGACTTTTTCTCTCAAATCTGTCTTTAAAGCTATCTAGTTGCTGGAAACGGCTTAATCGAATCACCAGATACGAAAAAAATCGCTATTTTAAATGAACTAAACCCCAACTGATATCATACGAATATAAATGTTTTAACAACCGTAGCAAGAACGATGAAACCCAATGACTTAACTGCATCTCTAAATTGGAATTCGCCACTTTTATAATTAATCTCCAAGTAGGAACATATCACTTGCGAAAAGCAATTTCGAGGAAAATGGCTCCATAGACTTCTCGTTACAAAGTCTGTTCTAGGAACAAGAAACAGTGAAACTGTAAACTCATTTAGCTATAGAAATGAGCTATAAACTTAGAATGTTTTCTCATGAAGAGTTTTTGTGGTGCCAAAGAAAAGGCAGGTAGATGAGGGTTTACTTTTGTTAAACATATAGAGGCTACTTCCCGTTGATTGTTCAAGATACACAACAATGCAGAAGATCCTTACACAAAAAGAGGTTAATTAAGATCACGGAGCTCTGTTTAACTGATCGGGTGTACATTACATTGAAATACATGTAGATTTCTTGTTAGTTTTTCCTAATGAAAAGACTTGTCTTGTTTTGTTTTTAGCAATGAAATGTTGTTGAAAGAATTTTTTCAAACGTACTTACTTCCAAATTCGATGGCTCGTTAGGTTCACATTACTTGTTCATCAACAATTTTTTGTTGATTTAGTTCTTCCTAATGAGCTTGTGACAACAGGTAATATACAGCATGAGAAGATACTTTTCGAAAAAATTATTTGTAGTTAGTTCATACGGGTTATGAAAACATGATTTCCAAACAAAATTGCATGCATCGACGTCTTTCTTTGGTATCATATATATTATATATCATATATACGACGGAGTGTTTGATTTAGACAACAGCTTCAGGCCCCAGATAACTCCAGCAACTAAAGTTACCGATACCAATGCCTAATTTGATTCTAGGAAATTTCCAAAGTAAATTCGGTATGACTGAAGTTAATGCCATTATGAATTGAGCAGAACTTTCCCTGGAAAGGCAACGAAAGTATTATCAGGCTAACAAATCTTCACGTTTAAGAAGAAGCTGCGACGCATGTTTGTTTTGCATTTTTCGTCCTCGCCGCTTGAAATCTTCCCGTTCTCATGTTATACACACGGTATGTTTTTAAAATAACATACAAATAGATATCTCCATAGGTACCTTATGATTAATGGTTGAAGCTTGTCTCTCTACCCGTTTGTAGGATCGAAGGCTTTACGTTTCGGACTACATTTTCCGGAACTTGAACATAAGGCGAACTCTTTCACTTTTTCCCTTCTTTTCCAAAGTACTTAGCCTACGAGCATAGAAGATTTGGGCGACATTTTTATTGCAGCTACTATACGTAATATTGCCGTAAGTTCCCTTTTATGTTCATTTCCCATGCTAATCCCACGTTTCATATGGCATTGGCAACTTTCGTTCTTCTAATAACCCTTATACACTCATGCCTAGTAGTTCATATGCAAATTAGTGTTGCCCTTTCATGTGCACCAATAAACTAACTACTCGCTATACTTTGTACTCTTCATGGAACCCACGGTGGAATGTATTTTTATACCTTAGTCCATTTCATACTCGCTTTCCCCTATAAGACACCCGTTTGTTCGCATATTTCCAACCTGTGATTATCGTTACCTGGTTGCCTAGACCATACCCTTTAGTTGATCACGAGGAGAAAATACCAGCCTTCTTTCTACTGTGGCCTCTCCCCCCAGTGAAGACCAATATGTGCACAAATTAGCTTGTCTGGTTTCCTGCAGACCTGCGGCAAGTCTTTTTCATCATGCGAAACTGTGAGTATTGACTAAATTACTTGAACATCGCCACTACAAATGAAACTTTTCCACGAGTAAAACCCAAACTATACTTCTGATAACAAAAGTGATTGATTCCCATGGAGGTACATTGAAAGGAAGTGTTAAAATTGATCAATCCGAAATAAATCAGCGTGGAAGTTATTGTAACTTCTAGCACATTCAAATAATAATCTTTTATCGTGATTTCCACTCGCTTAAAAAAGAATGAGGTTAGATATTAATGTTATAAAATTTTAGACATCAATGACATCAGCTGTTAAGCAGTTGGAGAAATAATAGCCACAAGCTCTATTGCGACCCTGACGCAAAGTGACCCAAGGAAGGCATAACGAAAAACTAAAGAGATGTTGCAGGCACTGCAATCTGGCAACACATCTGTAAAAACTACGAAAAACAAACTGGACGTTCTAAGTTCTTACAAAGATGTACTAATAATAGCAAATACTTGTCATTGTGAAAATAAAGGTTTGTAAAGAAACAGAACTCTCGTGACGACACGACCAAAATCATTTCCATTGTGTACACATAACTTTTTCGCTGGCTTTTTTCCTTCCTTCGTTTCAAACGCTTCCTCTTTATTTCAAAACCCAGTGCATTGTAGTTTCATTCATTTTCGTTTTTTGGTGCGACTTGCATAGATACCCTTCTGTTTTGTAACATTCTTCCTCGTAGAAATACTAACCCTTGTACAAGTGTACCCAGCTGATAAGACATTGGATGCAAGCAGTAAATCATGCATATGAATTCGTCAGCACTAACAGTTAACCAGCTCTTGATGTTGCAATGCAGCATATTACAAACTTACTTTAACTGACCAAAATATGAAATTGACATTGTACTACATCAATAGGAAAGCAACATCTTCAGGGCTCTTCGTCCTCCCTGGCTAGAATTTGATAACGTTGTTATTTTTCTTATTTTGTGTATCTCTACACTACACATACTGAAGAAGGTTAATATAATGTCCGTCTTATTGGATTCTAATGCACACAAACATTTATTATGCAAACAGCGAAAACTGTCCATGCTTTTGTCGCAGTAACATTAACAGCACAACGAAAGCATGGTCGATACGCAAAGATGAAATAAATATGAAAAACCAATATAAAGATATTTTCTTGCGGGACATCAACTTGAATATAATTATAGTTACTAAGATTAGAGTAGTATAATATTGTATATAATTCAAGAAAAAATATTCACTTACTGTTTATAAATATTTGCAGCTGATTACATGAGCGCTTAAATTTTGTGGGAGGACAGACAGCAATTAAGTCAATAGTTTAAATTAATAACTATTTATACTGACTGCGCACGAAAATATTATGAAAATGAATATATGAATTGTGCTTAAATTGTTATTATCGAAAATGTTACTTGGCAATTTACATATTAGTGTCACTGGATAGACCATTTGGAGGCATTTTAGTAAAATATAAAAACATCATTGGCTTTCCTTATTTTCTTTTTAACATAAGGAATTATTTAGGAAGTTTAAATCATACTTTTACATGGTTTACTTATGTACTTATAAATGGCTTAAGAACGTTTTACTCCGCTTCTCCTTTCAAGCGCAGTCTTGCAAAATCTTCAAAAATAATATCATCATCCCTGTAAAAATAACAACAAAAAACATTTTGATCATTCGTTTTCTAAAAGAAGAGTAAAAATAACAGCAGAAAACATTTTGATCATTCGTTTTCTTAACGTAGACACGTAGAGTACATGAGTCCGTAAATAGCAAAACGTTTACAAACTGAAGTCTCACACGAAAAAAATTCTTGCTAAAACAGAGCGTGAAAAATCAAAAATTAAATATAAACGCTTGCATTCACTACAGTACACGTGTACACGGCTCTTCCTGAAAAGTACCTTCATTTGAATCAACTGCTACGCCTAATGACTGAAGTTTCGTTTATTTGCTAAGCAAATAATCTGTCTTTTATACAATCGCAAACTGGCAAAATAATTTTCCATAAATGAATTAACTGTTCAAAGACAAAACTTTAGCCAACCTTAGTAAAACTATTACTTAACTACGTTGTGTACTGAAAAGGAAAGGAACATACGTATCAAGTTGAATGAGGTTTTCTACAGGAACTTCGCCTTCTACATGGTTAGGCGAAGAGGATTTTGGCATCGAGACAGGTTCATCATCTTCGGGCTTAGGGTGCATCAAAACAAATGGCAATTCGGCTGATAAATCACTGTAAAGCAATTGAATTAAATAACTGCATCAACAACTCTAGTTTCACCCATTTACGCTACACGCGTAGTTAAGTTACAAAATATACAAATACAAATATGTCTTCACTTCCCCTCGCAGAAAATAACTGTCGAGGTTGAAGAGAACTTATCATTAATACACTAAAAGAAAATTCAATTTCCGAATAAGTTCATCAGCGACAAGCAATTTTGCTAATGCTATTTAGCAACACATTTTTGCATGAATGGGAAAGTCGGTTACAATTTGCTTTACGTCAGCTGTGACTAATTATTTTGGGCCACTGTAGTGTTTGCACAAAATATTGAATACACTTACTTAGGAAACGCTTAGTTGACTTTTGTGTCATAAATTGCAAGCAGGTTGGTTGACAAAATAAATGAATGAACCTAGCACAGAAAATTCAGGAACTAATACTGTAAGCTCTAAGTTTTCGGAACAAAAGAGAGAAGGGGGTGTTTCAATCGTTTTTGGGTAAACCTGTTAGCAACTTCAAAGCATACTACCAATCGGTATAGCTAGTTTTTTCACAGAACCCGTATTACTCCCTTTACCAGCGTATTACAGATTATAAAATGGCAACACATTACACAAAATAATAAAAAATTAATACTTATTGCACGTAGCGTTTACACTGGTAAAAGAAGTATAGCAACTGGGTTTACACAAAATTCGCACGGGCTGCTTTGCTAGTAAAACTAATTTTGAACATGTATTAAGATTCATGTAGAAGCCTTTGGTACTATAACCTAGTCTGAAATAATAGTGATTTTATGTGCATTTTACCATGAAATACTAAGTCACTGGAACGATGGAAGAATGGGGACTGTGTTTTATAAGGATTAGAGACTCGTGTAAATGTAAATCTCCGAGCTTACCCGCCTAATGGTCCGAGACATAGTTTTACTTTCACTTTGTACTGCACTATGATTCCCAAGTTCTCCTTCGCGGCTGGATCGGTTATTCTGTGGAACAAATAGAGAAATATGTAGTTGGCTCAATCATGTCCCACAGAACAAACTCATTTGTAGACAGATATTAGAAACTTCTGTTAGAAATCATGGATAATCTTTATCCTCTTTATCAAGTACTTTGAATCTAATCCTTAGCAACTAACAACAATTCAATTAGCTTTTATTTACATGGTTGAGGAAGCCAAATTGGTATCTTCGTGTTTTAATTGACCATCGAGTGCTAAACCTCGTTTTTCTTTGTTATTCGCCAAAAGGGGTGTCAGTGTATACACTTTAGACAGTGTAAATCCAGGGCTTACAGGACAGCCCTCTCTGAAAAAATTCCCGAACATGAATATATATTTACATACATGGATTTGGGTAGTATTAGATATAGGTAAAATTAGACACTAATTTCCAAGCATTAGAATTTCAAAGCAATAACTGTATACTGCAAGGAACTGAAGGGAAAGATTAGGATTTTAAGGCTAATAAAACAAGATTGCAAATTCCTCTGAAACTGAATGCCCACTGCCCACTGATTATAAAGCAGAGAAGACAACCGCAGATAAAAGGAAGGGAGAAAGTGTTTCTATCGAAAAAACGGTAAAACTCACTCTGTCTCCACTTCGGCCACTGTGCATTTATATTGAGCCGTGGAGAAAAGACAAATATCAGCAAATTGTCTCACAGTCACTTTGATCTTTTTCACAGTCCGATTTGAATTATTGGCTATATGAACATTTACTGCAATTGATTCCCCATGATGGTAAAGTTCTTTGTCCAATGAGGCTTCAAGGTGCAGCTTGTTTGGGGACATCATAAATTCCTTCGAAACCTCTATAGATGGCTGTTCTCCTTGTTTCCCAGGGGCGTACATAATTTTTCTGATTGCAAGACGGACTGAATTTCTGGTGACACATCAACATATTAAGTAGTACACTACGTTCACATAAGCTTCGTCATGAACAATTACAAATTAACCACAACGTGCATAATAATTCTACATAGTACAGCTTTTTACATTTTAAGTGTGTACCAAATTTTAGTTTTATTATTACCTAATAAGTACATACCAGCTAACGATAGATCTCAACATTAATAATTAGTTCTTTATAACTTTATAACATTCTATTACTTCACCCTGTCCAAGTACCAGAGCCATCTAATTATGGGCATAACGTTTAAAATGAAGGCTTAATATGTGATAAGCACACTTGTCGACTCGTCTACACATAATTCAAACTCATCTTTATCTACAAACAAGGACGGTTGAGATCTATTCATTGCAATGATCCACATTCGAAGTAAATTTATTTTGACGAGATCACCACCACAAAAGCATTCACCAAGATTATTCCAACATAAACATTATTTCATTGGAATACTAAATATTCACAACAAACATCACTTGCAACGACTTCTCCAATGTAATTAACCGCAATCAAGATTCACTCTAATGCAACAACTAAACCATCCTATCCTATCCCTCCTTTCTTCCACATCCGCTTCCGCGAAGAATTTGTGGAAGATCCTGAAAATGTAGGAACTATATTTACCACGACTAGCTTATCAGATTCGTCTGGTTTACTTAAGCCACTAACTCAAATTAGCTGGATAACTGCTACACCACAGGCACTTCGGCCGGAGACCAACAAATATTTAAATTTAGGCAAATTATCCAAAATCCCGGAAGGAAATGAAACATATACTTTTTTTTACAGATATCCAGCGTCCATTTTAGACCCTGAATATTTTCATGTCCGTAAAAAGTTACAGTATTGCATAAAAATAGGTTATATAGTTATATTAGTTTCTTTCAACAACGGCCTATTTTAGTGGAGACACACAGTATATGGGTTATAACACGATGTTCTTCAACTTGTCAAAAAAATATCAAAAGCTTTTAAAATGTATAACCATATGCAACAAAAGAAGCACCATGTAACAGATAGCTCCCCCATCTACAACAAAATATAATGGCAACTTCGGGTGCTACTATTTTCTGAAAGCATAAAAACAAAAAATTATGTTCTGGCTAAAGGATGGAAGCCTCAGTGGAAAGATGGAGTATCGTAAATCGTAACAAATGAATTCCGCCCTTAATATTTTTTTGCATTCAACTTTTTCTGCATTTCCTTCTTGACATAAATTACAAAGGAGAGCATAAACTTGCTGGGAAAACCAAATGTAAGTGCTAAAAAACAAACGAGACGCATCACTTTTCACATTCACAATGGAACCGTAGATGTGGATACACTTTCAAACTGATTATCTCATGTAGCCAGCTGCCTATGCATACAAACCAGAATAATGCTTTTGTAGGCTTCTACACACCTGCCTTTCAACATCAAATTATGGATCCACAGAGCATGATTAGATACACAGAAATTTATGCTAATAAAAAGGCTTCGAAATACTTCAAGAAAGTTTGCCGAACCTGCATGGATATCAGGCATACGTAACATTGCTAAAATTGCAGGCATTGCAGCACACATTGAAACACAAAGCCAAGCCACATACATGCTTGCAGCATGAATGTAAATTAATGCATCTTGTAACACATCACACGTGAATTCCGTATCATACACGAGTGACAAATTGTCCTCTCCGCCTACTCAAACTCCTACCACTCCAAATAGAAGAGCTAGAGGTGGGAACATGGAACAACATACTCCAAACCGTAGTCAGCAACTGGTCACAACATAAGCTCACATAATAGCTCGTCTCTCTTTGAACTGAATTCGGAATCATTTTCCCATAATTCTTTACACTTTTCAGCACTTTTATCTCTTCACACAGGCGAACTCTTGGCAAAATGAGCTATATACATTTAGTGATGGAACAACATTTTCACTTTCTACATTTCAAACACTTATTGTTAGTTCTTATTACAGTCGATTCTGATTCATTAATAAATGAGTTTTTTTATTACTTGCGTTTAGAGTTTTGTAAAAAATAAAATGAAAGGAGCTCTTGAACATAATTTTTTTAAATAGGTATTACATAAATTACATTTCACTTGAGTGAACACTTCCACGACACGAAAATTTTCCATTAGCTAATCTCATCATACCTCCCACAAACTTCTAAGCTCTAACAGCTATCTTATGCTTAAAATTTGGTTTTGCTAAATAACATTTGAAATTTTCCAAGAATTTGATGCCATGAAATTCTAGATAACGAGAAAGACTCATGATTCTCAATAACGAAAACGAAAGACTATCGATCGAGTCTCGGAATTGCAATTAAGCTATCGTCTATCGTCAAGGATAATTTAACTCATATCACATCAAGGGAGGATTTTGCAAGGAATAATACACCTATCGTAATTTAACTCAAAATCCCAAGCTGGAGAGAATATGATAAAAATTGGGAATGACAAAGGACACAGCCAAAAGACTAAGAGCACTCATAGTAACGACAGGAACATCACCGAACATTCTGAAAATTAGATGAAACCGACGAGACGGCACTTCCCATACCTTTGGCATCAATTTCCAACGAAGTTCACACATTATCGTTCAACCTAACGTGCCTTAGAGAAATACAGAGTATCTTCACTAGTCTAGGCCTACGCCCTTATTATGAATGTTTCGGCAATATTTTAGCAGCAAAAACTCATTAAAATGACAGTGTAAACACTCTCAGCCTAATTCTCTTTTAGGACAGTCAACTGAGATACATGTACCACGTTGGCTCCAGCAACTCCATTCGTTCAGTTCACAAATTCGACAACTTGGCATATAATTGCCTATTACCTATTACCTAGCCCGAGGAAAATTCTTTGTCCTTTAGACAGACCAGAAACGTGCGAGAGCTCGCCGCGTCATAAAAATCACAGAAAATGCGACTCTGAGCTAAAAATCATCAAAATATAACAGTTTTTTTCTTTTCAATACACAAATCTGAGTGCAATGAACTACCTCAATACCTTGCACTCATCTCCAGAATATGTACCTGACTTCCTCCCGTCCGATTCAAATCAATAAGCTTAATAGTAACAATAACTGAACTGAAATACCTTCGATAATAGCATTCGAATTCCTTATGGAAATTCACAAAAATAATCAAAGCAACTACAATTCATGTATACATCATAACACTAACTTTCTGTGGTACCATGTTAACAATGCCAACTTATCACGATGAGGGAAATTTTCTGAGTTAATTTCTCCAGTACATGTACTTCAAGACATATTCACTTAACATCACTTATGAATTTCAGCTCAGAATTCTGTCTAGCAGTCTAGCAATAAACCACGAGGACTAAATGCAAGCAAGCCTAGGGGACTGATACATAACAATAAATGGAATGATGTCAAAAGTGCGGAAATTGAACCACATGATTTCTATCGTCGTCGTAAATTCACCTCCTCAAGTGTATAACATTGGGAAGTGACGTCAAGTACACCATAAAGTCATAAAAGTATTTCAAAACCCGTGAGGCTATCTGCTTTCGATATTTATATCATACGTGCACGTATTATACCTACTTATAAGAGTTCAGTTCCTGAGAATGTGACGTTGCTACGCACTCTAATTTCCATCGCACAAAATCTTGTATCTAAATATCATGCACGTTTCAATACTCATCTAGCATCCAATCGAGACCTGAATTAATGCATATTTATGCATTACAGATACATACACAAATGTAGCTACTAAACTTTTTTCAAAAAGGATAGGCTATAAGAAAATTCATGGCAAGATCTTATTTACTCAGAAGGATGGTTTAAATATTTCCTCAACCCGCCCTCATTTTTTTGTGGGAACAATAAGCTGTGATGTTTCTAAAGAAATTCATAAGTGGGCTACGTAAGTTCACAAATTCGGCAACATGTTGTTTCTTACCTTTTATGAGGTTTGTCGTCAGCGGAATCTGCAACGTAGGCTTTCATCTCATAATCAACACCACAGGGTTTTCCCGTATCACCAGGAGCGGGCTGTAAGGTTACGGAGGCCGGGCAGTGAGGAGGTAATTCAAAAAAGAAGGGAAACGCATTGGCTCCCAACTTCTTTAGTAGTCTCTCCTATTAAGGTAGAAAAAGACGAAAAAAGTTAATTATTTCATCAACGGAGCAATTCCTTATACAATCATCATGTGTCTACACTTGTACGGTTGGTTTCCCACATTTGCTTAAGAAAAAAACTTCATGAACTAATCATAAAATAGAAAGTGAGGAATACTTCCGAAACTCGGTTGCTAAGGAGGTTGGGAACAGCCCCCCTCTTTCCCCATCCTCTCTTCCTTAGATAAATAATACAAATTACGATATTAATACACATGTGAAGTAAATTGGAAAAATTTTCTTTTGCATTATTAGCAATTATACATGGATAATAATTCTACACCAAGACCGCAAAGCTTCATCACTCCTTTGCCCTGTTTTCCTTTACAACATGCAAGTTCAAGGAAAGTAGAATAAGAACCGGAGAAATGAACACATAAATTCATTAATATACACAGATACAAAAGTTTCTCCTCGTAGCCCTGGTTTACCAAGCTTACACACTTCATTTTAAACTACATGCATCAAACCCTCTTGAGTCAACAAAGAACAAACGCTGAAAATCTTTAGTTTAGTTTCTTGCATTTCAGCTGCTTCCCACCAAATAAAACCTAAGGCTCCCAGGCAATTCATCCCCTATTCAGCCAAGATAACAGAATGCCGCAGCTCAAATGTATTCAACATCACATCTATACTTTTAATATGACTAGCGTAATAAGTAATAAAACAACATTTCTCTAATAATATTGCCGTGCATATGCCTGAGACATACTCCCAGTTACATACACTCGTGGAGACCAGACACATGAATGGCGAAAATAACAATAGTGACTTTTCCACTTTCTCCGTCTTCACGTTTCCATCAGCAGAGGTTACTTCAACCCGAATTTAGAAATCATTTTCACAAACTCTGAACTCTATACAAACCCAAAGCCCAGATCTAATCTAATGGTACCCAGAGTAAAGCTACATCGTAAATAATACAGTTGGCATGCCAACAAAGTCCATCAAGAATCTTTCACGAGAAAATAAAATTATAAGCCCATTATTTCAGGCGGTATAGATAAAGCTTGTTCGCCTCAAATGTGTATATTATGAAAAGATGTAACTTCAAACGACAGTATAGTGAGTCTTGGTTTTTCAAAAGCTTTAACCCGTTTATTGTTTTAATAACGGACCTTTCTCCAACGCCTTACCTATTTACAACCTAACACTTTAAGAATGATAGATTTTTTATTTCTTCATTACCAGCTTATTAACAGAACTTCATTCCAGAGCCTGTACTCCTGCAAATATAATCAGCAGGGTCATCGCTTGGAGCTAGAGATGCGGAGTTTCAGTAGGAAAAAATCCCCGCTTAATACTCGTTGTAACGAAGAAACACCGACCAAATTTCAATCAATTTGAAAATGTTGCCCTAAAATTTCTAATTCTTTCTGTAATCTTTTAAAAATAAAAAAGCAACTGAACTTAGGGGTAACTGAAATATTTCTTGAGATGCACTTCACCCGCACCCCAAATTATACCAGGTGTATAGTGCAAACGGCTAAATACGGAACACGGATAACCAAAACGGTTAAAAACAGAATTTCGCGTTTTGGGCCAAAACAGGAAATTGCGAGCTTAACAAGTTGAATTCAATTTTTCGTCAACTCATTCATAAATGCATCTTTTGACAAAATTGCATTGACCTTCCACACAATATGACCCAGTGTCGATTTCTTTAACATGGCTTAAATGGAGAGACAAGGTTCTTGCGGGACAGCGCCGGCACGAAGTGTACCAAAGTATGGAAAATTAAAAAATCGGAATTGTAGAATCGGAAAATTGTGGAAATGTTTTTGTGCATCCACCTTTCATATGATGGACTTAACGGTGCCAAAGCATCAAAAATTTTCGACCTTCAAGAAGGGCTTCCAGTGAAAAATTTCCATTATAGGCGATTTTGGTGTTCGCCATTAAATACTACGGAAAATTCTGTTCTAGAGCAAAATTTGATAAATTTGTGTCTATGGTCTGCAACGCATTGGTACAGGGACCAAAATCACCTCCAATATTAAAGGGCAACAAATTCAATCCTATTAGATAACACAGAAACGAGTAACCCTATGTTGTCTTATGTTAAAATGTTAAATTCCTCCAATATTATGACTGTTTAATTGTCCATATTCCAGTACCCTTCCATTATCCAGGTTAGCCCGGTGGGATGCACAACGCCGGACATGAGGTTCATAGCTACTACACTACATTTATGAATTTTGATGCTTCCCTGTCTGAAGATTTTAACCCACTTTTTAATATATTGTTTCCACAGACACTGAAACCTTTGGACATTGCGTACTAAAATATGTCATGTTTAATTTTTTTGCCAGAATCTGTAAAGCAAATTCATTTATGAAGCTAACCCTACTAACACTAGAAAGTCACAAGTTTAGTACAAAAATGTAATATACAAACCTGCAGTCTCGTCAGGGTCTTTGATTGCGACGCTTCTGGAACAGGATAAATTTGCTCCGATGCTAGATAAAGGTCCTTACGGAAAGTGAGACCAAGGACGTCCAGGTCTTCCCTTCCATATCGGAAAGCAGCAAGGACATGGCCATAGACTTTACGTTCTTTCACATACTCCGGATCTATTAATACCACTCCATCTGAAATTGAAGAACATAAATTCCGTTTAAAATACGCTTGAAGTAACTCCCTCCAGAGAACCGCCTAAGGGTCCAATTAATTTCACTTAAACTAGAACCTAAATCTGCATTTCGGCAGCTTCCACAAAATACCGAATGGAATTCGAAGTAACACGTTTGGACTTAATGCGGATAATTTAAACTTTACTGACTTCGCTTCCATTAAAAAAAATTATAACAACAAACGTAGCTTAACAGTTATAGTTAGTAATTTCTGTAAATACTCCTACGTCTGTAACAGTAACAAATTCATCGTAGCTATATTTTAGAATCCCCCGTCAGGTTTAACTTTTCTGCTTAGAATCAACTGAAAGCATATTGACTGGCAGGCACACTTCTGAATATTGCATATAATGAATTGTAAACAAAGGTCTTCATGACATTACCGACCCTACGTCGAAGAGGTTGTACACTTTACTATAATTTAATAGCAAAACGAACATGAGGCCGTTTAAGAAAAACTTCTTTTACTTTAACTGTTTTTAAATTACCCCTATACGGCACCCAAATTTTTATCTTATCGTCCTATGTCGCTGAATAGGACGATAAGGGGAGTGGGGGTTCCTTAGCACCTTGCACGGGGGTAACAGGTAATACAATACAGTACAAGAGCAGAGGTGATTACCTGAAATTGATAAAATAAATGTATTTAAAAAACGTTCCCTACTACATCCCTAAAAAATTACTTCAAAACCCGCTAATTGATAGCCTTACATTTGCTCCAAGTCCAAATAAAAATTTGCATGGGAATAATGGAAAATGAAAATTGACCTTCCACAAGTACAATATTGTAGGTGCCAACACCATCCTGACAGAATGTAATTAAAAAACTGTACGCTGGGGCTTTCTACCGACAAATGACAACATGACCGCCGGCGCGAGGTACAATTCTGGTTCTGAAAACTGGAGTCCCCGTAGATAGGTCAATCATTCTAACTGTGTATGCGAAACTGAACGAACAACTCTGAAAGAACTCTATGACTCAGCTAATGTATCAGTGCATAAATCCACAGTACCCAAGATACCAGGAAATTTAATGTAGAACTCAACATATATTATGTTTACGCATTTCTCTGGAAAGCATCTTACAACGCAAATCAATTATATATTAGTGATCTAGCGCGTACCTTCACGAGTAACTTTCATTTTTTCGCCATTAAAATGCGATTTATTTCAGTTCACATAGTCAAAATTATACTATTACACAAAGAGCTAGGCATAAGGGTTAGACCCTTATGCCGAACAAACATACAAACGTTGTGGAAACTATATTTACCTTTACCTATTTTTTTTACAAAGAAACCTATTTGCATTCAGTTCTATTTTAGGCAAAAATCATGAAACTAAATATTCAAATATGGAAACCCTGGATTTTCCTGTGCTCAAAGAACCTTGCACGCTATGCAAAAAGACATGTAAACCGTTGTACTTTGGATATCTATGGAGATTATACCGGAAGTTTTGATGGAATTGTTTCCCATACCATTTTATTTTATTTAATTAGGTAGTCACATTGATAAGATCATTCGTCTCAATTAAGCAAGGCCCAAAAACTATATTATAGTGGAGTTTGCGGCACTTGCGGCAGGCACAAGAAAGCGTACAGCTTTCTTGAGGATATTTATCGCGATGACACACGTGAAGAAGCGGCAGAACATGCCTAATCACTAAGCCCTTTAGAAAATAATACATACAGCCCTGTCAACACTAAAAGAGATGCAGGAAGGAACAATGAAACTTACACTAAGTAAGTTACACAAAAAACAATATACAGATACGAAAACAAATGCAAGAAAAGCTCAACCTACGAGTGAGTGCATCAAAAATTCCACGAACATTCCATGTTTCCTTTTAGTTCAAGCATGCAAACATCAGTCTTCTATTCCACTCTTAAATCATTCAAAGTACTAATATTATAAAGTGAGTAAGTAACCTTTCATTTCCATTAATAGGGTCAGCACTCCGCCAAACTTGTAACTCGGAGCCAAAAAACTCTAAAGAGCAAACTTCTTCATCTTTATGTCTTGTAACTTGTAACTCAATTATATTTGATAAAAGCTTCAAAGGAGTCTATTCGTCTTTCCAGAAACCATTTACTTCAATTCACATTGCTTCTGTTTTCTTTTCAATTTCATTTACTACCCATACATACACGTACAACAGACGGAGATGGGAGTTAGTGGTTCTTGCTTTCAAAAAAATTCTAATCTCCACTGTAATTCAATTATTACGTGCCAACTTCAGTCTAAACAGTTATTCTGCAACCTAATAATGCTTGCCTTACTTGAAAACAGATTGCCTAGCATGTACAGCGTACAGCTCTAATTTTATGTGCAGCTACAGAACGGATCTAAAACAACTTAGTAGAAAAAATAGTTATTTTCTCCAAAGCAAAGACAAGCCTCTCTTATGAATACATTCTTAACCATTTCCTTTGAAAAAGTACCAACCACAACAAAATAGCACTTCTCTTCTCGGACGTTATCTACCTATATGCTAACAAATTTTTAAACTTCACTTAAGGCCACACGGCCACATGTACTCAATGTGCATGCAACCCTAACACAAAAAGAGCCATATATTACATTCTACATCTATTTCGCAAATATATTCGGGTTGACGTAGCGACAGCATTTACAGAAGGCCATTATCCGACAACACTGGCAAAACTTGACAGAAACAATAGCGAAAGTGCGACATTTGGCCATTCGGCGAGAATTGCCACGAATAAATGCCAACAAGTTTTAACCAATGATCTCACGACACACAAATACAATTATTTCCTTTTCGACAGTAACTTTAGAACCTTTTTCACCATAATGCTTTTAAGCATACATACATCCATCATATGTATTTCTTTCTTCCTCTTCATATTGAATATACACATGTACTTCCTAACCCTAGATATAAATACAAACTGTGCCAATACGCATAACCATAAAAATATATTACTACTCATACGCATAAAGCAGTCTGTGTGTGTGTAAATTTTGGAAGACCTATTAACTCCTTTCGCAATAAAATAAGTATTTCAGTGAACTATGTTACTGTGACAATCATGATGTAAAATAAAAACAAAATTCATGAAGTCGTAGTTGAACATTATACTCTGAAGATGAAAGATTACAAATACTCACAGAGAAGGGAAAGCTTAGGAAATTGAGAGAAGACCTTTAATCTCCGTTTTAATATGGGTTTTCCTTGCCAGTTCCTATTACTGTACTTCCAACCGAGGTATAAAATAGTCCACTTTTAATAACAAACAAGCTGGAAAACTCGTGGGTGAGTGTAGTAGAAATAACATTAGCGGCGAACACTCCTCTGATAGAGTAACGACGAGAAACGGCCCGTAACCATTAAATGGTAGACAGACTGATGAGACTCTGAGGTGCAATATGGATTTTTACTACGCTCTATGCTTTTCCTGTAGCTCTAGCATGCTAAATTTTTGTATATATGATGAAGAAATTTTCATCTCTCCAGTTTTATAAACATGCTTCAAAAAAATAATAAAATTACTACCTTACAACTTGAATACAAATAGGTTCATTTCCACCAGTTAAAGATCTAACATTAATAATACACTCAGGAAAGTGTTGGATACCATGGCTTTCCCAATGGCGTCGTTAAAGACCAAACTTGATGTATAATATGTTCCATGTGAAGAATCTTTTGTGTACCAAAATTCCTTCACTAGTTTTTGATTACTTTTTGCATTATTAAAGTTCATCACTAAGAAACGCTGGGAATGAAAACAGAATCCTTCAGCCTTAAGTCCCAAACTTTCTCTCATACCTAAAATAATAAGTTCCATCACCTAAGCGGATTGCAACAAGATGATACTTGCCTAGTTTAATCATAATTTAACAACAAATACATTCAACAAGTAAATACTCGCAATACTAGCAAAACTTTTCCAAAACTAAAGTCCAGCATGAACATTTACAACGTTGTCATATGAAATACAGCAGGTCTTCCTTAGAACAATGAAAACATATTTCAGGTTTAAGATTAATGGTAGATAAAAACAGTCGTCTTTCTGATTTCTGAAAAACATGTAACTCAAGCGAATAATAACGGATATGTAAATATGGTTTTAATTTTAATTGTATGTAAAGCCAGACAGACGTCCAGATGTAACTTAATCACAATCGAAACTCTGGCTGACTTGAAAATTGGTTATTATATAAACCCCAGTGTTTTAAATCGGTTTTATATGCAAAATATTAAACCGAAAAGGATCGAAAGTAAATAAGAAATTAGAGAAGCACCAAAAATTTTCAAGTATCAAGTCACCATTAAAAAATCCAGCGTCAACATTCTGTCGCGAGTTTCATTCGTTCATTTTTACTTTTCCTGTGCTTAAATCTGGAACAGTAAAATTCCTTTTAAGGCCTTTTCATACAAATCGGATGTCAAACAAAACTTCCCAAAATACATTGACTATCGAATATATGTACATCGTGACATATTTGCATACGTACTGGATGATTTCCACGCCTTTTATATGTTTCACTTGTTGAAACAGCATACATATCAGTTGGGTTCAACATCTTAAAAATGGTTCCAGTACATATTTGAAGCCCATGTGCATAGGTACGGTGTGCGGCATGTACTGCGGTCTTAATGCTATTTCGACTTCACGAAGAATCCTCCACTCACAAATGGGTAGGATGCGCACGTACATGTCCTTAAACATCTTGCTGATGACGTTAAAGACTAAGCTATATAGTTGACACACCATGATTTGATTTTAGAAACTACATAAAAATTTCATTAAATTTATTCAAACTCGTTACTATAGTGGTACAGTCCACTTCAATTCAGTCAAGAACATTTTCACTCATCTCATAGTATTTGTCGACATGAATCCTACTACTGGGTCAACATGGAAAAAACCTGGAGCAAAATTTTTCTACGATGTTAAAATTACAACGTCATTTAAACGAGCTACTTTTTTTTCTACTTAACTACACGAAATGTTCATGTAAAGAGAGCAAATCAACAAACATGACTATACTTAGAACGAAGTGTCTCACTTGAGATAAATTCTTCATAAAGGCAATATAGAGGTACTGAATACAACTTCTTTCTCTACATGTAGTACCTGCTTACACGCAGAGACTACTTAGATTTCGTTGCGTGGGTTCAAAAAAATGTATGATATTCTACGGTAAAATGATGGACTTTCATTTCAAGACAGATCAACCACTCGGGAGTTAAATGCCAGTTGCTACAAACACACTTCTTCTGCTCAAATAGGACATGAGAAACAAAACGGGCTGTGTCTACAAATTTTGAAAACTGCTTTTAAAAATAAAACGAAGTTACAAAGGCTTTTTTCTGGACAACCTATTGGGACTGTCTACTTATAAATCACCACAGTAAATGAGTAAGTCCACGGGCAATATGTAAGCCAAAAATATCATCGTACACGTTACTTTGCTGAAAATGACAAATTAAAAAATATGATATATTGGGCTTACAAATTCCCCGGGACTTACTCAATACAAATTCGCGTATCCTAGTTTGTTAATAATTATACAGTGCAATATGTGTAAACTTACAATTAACTTTACAAAACCGAGTAATGCCAAGGAAATTTGTCTAAATTGAAAATCATTATTACTCAAGAAGACTACTATTGTAATGGTAAACAATATAATTCTGTAAACTGCGATTGCTAAAGGATAAACACTTGCCCATGCAATAAATATTCTATTCGCCTCTTCTGAACTGAATATGCAGTAAGTACTTACTTGCTACTGCTACTTTACATGAAAAATTAATGGATGTAACAAAAAAGCTTGCTTTTCCAACATTACTTATACCTCTATCACGAAAGAAATAGCAGTGTTGTAAAATTTGGAGGGATGGACTTTGTACGTTTTGAACCTCTTACCCATATATCTCTAATCTTAACACACGAGCAGTCCAAACAAAAACTCCTCTCAACTTACGGGCACTTACATATGGTGTCACTACAATGCCTATATAGTGTTGGCCTACTTTTACTACACTCGGAGCAAAAACGAGTAAAAGAAAAGCCTTGCTTGTAAGCTGAGTCTCATCCACTTCACAAGACTTTTGGAACATTGATAAAGAGTTTTTACCACTAGCATTGATTGGAAAAGTCCGTCTAATTCGTTTCTCCTATTTTGTAAAAGATCCATCCATGCACACTTATACTCATACTGACTCTACGTACGCATACTATTCCAGTATTAACCATTCATTCGGTTAGGGTTTAGTCGAGATGGAATGCGATTATCAGTCAACGAAAACAAGTTCTCAACCATTTCCCTCCATTCCTCCTCCACTTATCAAATCATTTGACAATAGCAGAATATATTTTTTGTTTTCAGGAATGAAAATAGGATCCATAAAAAAATCTTGTAGCATGAAAAGAATGGCTACGGAAAAGTCAAGGAAACGTTTATTCCCTCAACTTAAATCCAGATAAACTTGGAAAAATTATCGATTTGCTAGAAATATTTTTACTCCGTCCATAATACACAAAGACATGATCATGCCATGACCTCCTGTGCAAACTTTCTCTAGATGTGTCTACATAGATCGTAGACATTTTAGACCTGGTTCTATATGGCAAATGGGAGCATGCAAATAAATTCTCCTTTCTCCTTGTCATGATTGTGTAGATGTATATATATGTACAATTATAGTCACTTAAGTATGTTTTAAGAATTCTAACTGAAGGCAAGGCTTTCGTATCATAAAAAACACATGTAAACAGATTTTACACCATTCCGCGTTCAAAACCTTGCAAAAGGCTGAAAGGGGAAAATTAGGCTACAATAATAACTTTCGCTGAGCTGAATGATACGTTTTTATATATAAATCCGATAAACCATTTCTACACTCAGAATGAATGATTTTCTAAAACTAAAAATCAATTAATATAAGATACCCTTCCTCCTCTTCAGGAAGATGAATGCGTACAATACATGTGCATACACATCTCCAACTTTTGGATGAAAGAGCTATCAAAGCATGTAGCAACGTTCCGTCGCTACTACGAGCATTTTGACTTTCACAAGCACAAAACTTGCCTATGTTCGCGGACTCCCTAACATATCAACGATGGCTCCGCAAGCTAAAAAGAGACAGAAAGATAAGCGAAGGCAAACTCGTTCGCTCTATATTATTGGAGAGGGAAAAAGCTCGAGGAGGAGAGAATGGTGTGTATATAGAGTGAGTGAGAGAGAAAAGAGAGATGTTCACTTGAGAGTCAAACATTTTAAACAGCAAGAATAACGTCTGGGATTTATTTTTCTCCTATTCTTTCCTACCTCCATCCATACTCTTGTGCTTCTTTATTCTCCAGTTCTTAAAATACTACGCTGGCCTAGTTCTTCTCCTTTTCCGAACAAATGTAAGGTAACTTGGGGCATGATGCCAATGTCGGAAATGATGCCGTTGTTGGTAGTTGTTATCTGTGGGGCATGACGCCGCTGTCTTTGCCATGGCAGGGACACGACGCCCAACTGTTGCCAACGATGGGGCATAACGCCAATGATTGTGCCATCGTTGGGGCATGATGCCTAAATAC